>JASAMZ010008782.1:0-17785 GCA_030248115.1 Linhomoeus sp. GSCO2_2 | reverse complement strand
GAGAGAGGCTATAGCCCGTGGATAAACTCGTTGCAGCTTCAGAGACCGATGTCGCGAAGCTGACGCGCTGCAGCTTCAGAGACCGATGTTGCGCAGCTGACGTGCTGCAGCTTCAGTGACCGATGTCGCGCAGCTGACGCGCTGCAGCTTCTCGCGCAACTCACGCGCTGCAGAACATGGCCCTACTGTCATGGCGCATCCAAGTGTTGTCAAAATGTTGTCTCACTTGGTGCTGAAACCTATCTATGGCTGCTCGCAGTGTAGATTGTGTATGTATGTACGCGCGGCTTCGCTTCAGCGCGGATGTGTATGTACGCGCGCGGCCTCACTTCAGCGCGGGACGGCCCGCTGTATTGTATGGCAAGGCAACTATGTAGAAGTCGCGCTATTCGACTGCTCATACTGTGTTCTATTGGTGGTGAAAATTGCACCTTAGCGTGGAAATTGCATGAAAAAAGAGTTGTTTACATACATAGAAAGCGACCTGGCAGCTGCAATGAAGCCACAACACAACGTATACACTTTGCGCACATCAATGGAAGCCAGTCAATGGGACGCGAGGTACGCAACAGGCGCCCATGGAAGAACACGTAGATTGTTCGCAAAGGGGCGAGTGTGTGCGAGTGGAGCAGAGGAAACGTAGCGGCTACTGATGGATGCGTATACGCATACGCAATATTAACTTTGCGTATACGCAGCATAGGTTTTTGGATGCGTGTACGCATACGCAAATATTTTGACGTACGCATACGCAAACGCAAACAGAACTCCGTACGCAAACCCTTTGCGTATGCGTACAAAAGCCACAAAGTGTGACAAATCGCACCTAATTTTGGCCAATGTTAACTACAAGTGACTTAACAACAAACAAAATTTGCCTCGAATTTTATCTAATCTGTTGATTGTAGCCAGAAATTGATTGACAACTGATGCAGATGCAGTTTTCGTCTCCTCCGAGTACAACAGTGTTATTCCAAAGTGGATTTTTCATGAAATATCTCATTGGAAATCGTACGCATACGCATACGCAAACTTTTTCCTATGCGTACTATGCAATACGCATACGCAAATGAGTTTGTTTGCATATACGCATACGCATACGCAAATGGAATTTTCGATATTGGCCATCAGTAGTAGCGGCTCGTTGCCCTCCCCCCCCCCCCCCCACGCCTTAACATTGGGGCCGCAATGGTGGGGGGGGGGGGGGGGGAGTGCGCGGCCTCCCATTGTCTAAGGGTGGATGGAGGGGCGCTGCGCCAGCCAATCACTGGCGGAGCCTCCGTCCGACGCCGTCGGGCGCAAGCCGACGGCCGCCCGTTCGCTGCTGTCGACGATGCGAATTTTCTCCATACGACTGTGTGGACAGCGGTAGTAGGTTTGATGTTTGCGCAATCACGAAGAGTTGACGACGCGGTACCACCGAGAAGCCTACGCGCTATGATTTGTACATGTCACAGAGGAGCTTCTCCATCGGCGTGTGGTTGAAGGAACTGTTGAAAAACAACTTCTCGATCTTCTCAGCGCTGACCGTCCGTAGCAGTGGTAGCAGCAGAAGCAGTCGGCCGAATCTAACAGAGACATTTGTGGTCGATCGGACGATTCAACTGTTAGCTGTTCGGAGTCCTGAGCTGACCCGCTCAGTCAGAACACAGATGCCCTACCGTAGCGAAGGCGGCGGCACCGTCTGTCCGTGGCTGGCGTGTCGCTGCTGCACCCCCAAGGTGTGCTGAGCCAGCATGGCCTGCACCTGGTCTTGTAGAAACTCGACCTGATGGGCGTCCTTCAATCCGCGAGCCTCTGCAGTGAGGATATCGTCGTCATCACACTGCGCACACGACCGATCTTGGACCACGGTGCGCATCTACATTGCTATCTACATCTACATTACTATGCTAGCTAGGTGTAGTGTCTGTCTTAGGTCTGTCTGTAGAGGTTTGCCTCCCTAGCACTTCGCCACGCGACGCTTACTATGCTAGCTAGGTGTAGTGTCTGTCTGTAGAGGTTTGCCTCCCTAGCACTTCGCCACGCGACGCTTCAGCATGCGCTTGCCTCGCTAGCACTTCGCCACGCGACGCTTCAGCACGCGCGCGCTAGGAAGCCAGCAGGACGCCAGCGGCGTCCCGCAGAGAAGCTGGCTCGCTTCGATCGATCGACCGCAGAAAATCAATCGTCTATACATTACTATGCTAGCTAGGTGTAGTGTCTGTCTGTAGAGGTTTGCCTCCCTAGCACTTCGCCACGCGACGCTTCAGCATGCGCTTGCCTCGCTAGCACTTCGCCACGCGACGCTTCAGCACGCGCGCGCTAGGAAGCCAGCAGGACGCCAGCGGCGTCCCGCAGAGAAGCTGGCTCGCTTCGATCGATCGACCGCAGAAAATCAATCGATGCACGGCCAGCGTCGCCTGTTGCTGCCTGCCTTCAACGCAGGCTTTGCCTGAACAGTACGGCAATGCACGGTAGCAGAGCCTTGCAAAAGCGAACAGTGCGGCAGTGCGCGGTACAGCAGAGAACCTTGCAATGTGCAATTGCAACAGAGCCGAACAGTGCGACAATGCTCGCGCAGGCAATTCTAGCCGCTTCAGCGACTATTTCGCTTGCAACAGGACAGATCTTGCAACAGGACAGACTTTCTGCAACAGGACGCTGCAACAGTACAGACGTTACAACAGGATCGTCGCGCAGTGCGACAATGCTCGCGCAGGCAATTCTAGCCGCTTCAGCGACTATTTCGTTACTATGCTAGCTAGGTGTAGTGTCTGTCTGTAGAGGTTTGCCTCCCTAGCACTTCGCCACGCGACGCTTCAGCATGCGCTTGCCTCGCTAGCACTTCGCCACGCGACGCTTCAGCACGCGCGCGCTAGGAAGCCAGCAGGACGCCAGCGGCGTCCCGCAGAGAAGCTGGCTCGCTTCGATCGATCGACCGCAGAAAATCAATCGTCTACATTACTATGCTAGCTAGGTGTAGTGTCTGTCTGTAGAGGTTTGCCTCCCTAGCACTTCGCCACGCGACGCTTCAGCATGCGCTTGCCTCGCTAGCACTTCGCCACGCGACGCTTCAGCACGCGCGCGCTAGGAAGCCAGCAGGACGCCAGCGGCGTCCCGCAGAGAAGCTGGCTCGCTTCGATCGATCGACCGCAGAAAATCAATCGATGCACGGCCAGCGTCGCCTGTTGCTGCCTGCCTTCAACGCAGGCTTTGCCTGAACAGTACGGCAATGCACGGTAGCAGAGCCTTGCAAAAGCGAACAGTGCGGCAGTGCGCGGTACAGCAGAGAACCTTGCAATGTGCAATTGCAACAGAGCCGAACAGTGCGACAATGCTCGCGCAGGCAATTCTAGCCGCTTCAGCGACTATTTCGCTTGCAACAGGACAGATCTTGCAACAGGACAGACTTTCTGCAACAGGACGCTGCAACAGTACAGACGTTACAACAGGATCGTCGCGCAGTGCGACAATGCTCGCGCAGGCAATTCTAGCCGCTTCAGCGACTATTTCGCTTGCAACAGGACAGATCTTGCAACAGGACAAATCTTGCAACAGGATAGATTTCGCAACAGGACAGATCTTGCAACAGGACAGACCTTGCAACAGGACAGATCTTGCAACAGGACAGACCTTGCAACAGGACAGATTTTGCAACAGGACAGATTTTGCAACAGGACAGATTTTGCAACAGGACAGACCTTGCAAGAGGACAGATTTTGCAACCGGACAAATCTTGCAACAGGACAGATCTTGCAACAGGACAGACCCTGCAACAGGACAGATCTTGCAACAGGACAGATCTTGCAACAGGACAGACCCTGCAACAGGACAGATCTTGCAACAGGACAGACCCTGCAACAGGACAGATCTTGCAACAGGACAGATCTTGCAACAGGACAGACCTTGCAAGAGGACAGATTTTGCAACAGGACAGATCTTGCAACAGGACAGACCCTGCAACAGGACACATCTTGCAACAGGACAGATCTTGCAACAGGACAGACCCTGCAACAGGACAGATCTTGCAACAGGACAGATCTTGCAACAGGACAGACCCTGCAACAGGACAGATCTTGCAACAGGACAGATCTTGCAACAGGACATATCTTGCAACAGGACAGATCTTGCAACAGGACAGATCTTGCAACAGGACAGATCTTGCAACAGGACAGATCTTGCAACAGGACAGATCTTGCAACAGGATGGTCGCTCGAGGCGACCAGCACCGTTGGGTCGCAACAGGACACACCTTCTGCAACAGGACACATCTTGCAACAGGACACATCTTGCAACAGGACACATCTTTCAACAGGACACATCTTTCAACAGGACACATCTTTCAACAGGACACATCTTTCAACAGGACAGACCTTGCAACAGGACAGATCTTGCAACAGGACACATCTTGCAACAGGACACATCTTGCAACAGGACACATCTTGCAACAGGACACATCTTTCAACAGGACACATCTTTCAACAGGACACATCTTGCAACAGGACACATCTTGCAACAGGACACATCTTTCAACAGGACAGACCTTGCAACAGGACACATCTTGCAACAGGACATACCCTGCAATAGGACAGACCCTTCAACAGGACACATCTTTCAACAGGACACATCTTTCAACAGGACACATCTTTCAACAGGACAGACCTTGCAACATGACAGATCTTGCAACAGGACACATCTTGCAACAGGACACATCTTTCAACAGGACACATCTTTCAACAGGACACATCTTTCAACAGGACACATCTTTCAACAGGACAGACCTTGCAACAGGACAGATCTTGCAACAGGACATACCCTGCAATAGGACAGACCCTTCAACAGGACACATCTTTCAACAGGACACATCTTTCAACAGGACACATCTTTCAACAGGACACATCTTTCAACAGGACACATCTTGCAACAGGACACATCTTGCAACAGGACACATCTTTCAACAGGACAGACCTTGCAACAGGACAGATCTTGCAACAGGACATACCCTGCAATAGGACAGACCCTTCAACAGGACACATCTTTCAACAGGACACATCTTTCAACAGGACACATCTTTCAACAGGACAGACCTTGCAACAGGACACATCTTGCAACAGGACATACCCTGCAATAGGACAGACCCTTCAACAGGACACATCTTTCAACAGGACACATCTTTCAACAGGACACATCTTTCAACAGGACAGACCTTGCAACAGGACAGATCTTGCAACAGGACACATCTTGCAACAGGACACATCTTTCAACAGGACACATCTTTCAACAGGACACATCTTTCAACAGGACACATCTTTCAACAGGACAGACCTTGCAACAGGACAGATCTTGCAACAGGACACATCTTGCAACAGGACACATCTTTCAACAGGACACATCTTTCAACAGGACACATCTTTCAACAGGACACATCTTTCAACAGGACACATCTTTCAACAGGACACATCTTGCAACAGGACACATCTTGCAACAGGACACATCTTTCAACAGGACAGACCTTGCAACAGGACAGATCTTGCAACAGGACATACCCTGCAATAGGACAGACCCTTCAACAGGACACATCTTTCAACAGGACACATCTTTCAACAGGACACATCTTTCAACAGGACAGACCTTGCAACAGGACAGATCTTGCAACAGGACACATCTTTCAACAGGACACATCTTTCAACAGGACACATCTTTCAACAGGACACATCTTTCAACAGGACAGACCTTGCAACGGACAGACCTTGAACAGGACAGATTATGCAACAGGACATTACGGCCATTGACAACTACATTCCATGCTATTCAGATCACAGAAATTCTTCTGCAACAGGAAGGAACGGCTAGTATACTATGTAACTGGTAGCATGCCTACTTACCCGGTCGAAAGAGGACGATGGCCTTGAGGCAGGCGAACTCGTCGGCGTCCAGGGCGCAGGCCCTGACGCGCAGAAAGAGCTCCTGCAGGTAGCGCACGTCGGCCGGTTTCGCGGGACCGCCACTCAGGTCTGGGAACAGGGGCGACGCCATCAGTGGACACGACTCCATGGGCATCGACCACTGGTAGACCGAGAGCAGGAACAGGTCGGTCCAGCTCTCCTCCAGCAGAATCACCTGATCGCAACACTCACTCGTTCAAACGTAAGAGAATCCTCTATGGTTCATCAGCCTTCTTAGCTACATACCTGGTCTCTAAACGGTAGGGCAGTGAAAGAAGGTAGATTCTTTGCCCATTTGACAGCCATGAAGAGTAGGCGCGCCGACGTCTCGTAGACTGTTTCATGCTGCTGCTGCTGATTGCCGGTTGCAGGGCTGCTGGCGGGACTGGTGGAGCCGTCGTCGTCGCCCAGTTGACGATCGGCACTACCGCTGCCTCCTGGGATGCTGCTTTCAGCGGCGTCGAGCTGCTTGCGGCCGACGACGCCGTCGCGGTGACTGTCCCCGTCTCCGTCCACTGCTCCACTACCGCTCTGCTTCGTCGGCGGGGCCGCGGAGAACTTGGTCGGAGGGCCCCCGGTGGCGGTGGCGTATTCGCCAATCAGTAATCGACTGGCGAATATCGAATCGCCTTTGCCGTTGACGCCGACGGTCGGCGCGGCACGCACAGTCGCTGTGTTGCGCGGCTGGCGCTCGTTTTGGACCGCTGGACAGACAGTTATTATTGCGTTCCTTTCAACAACTAACCGACATATGTATTATTAGCACGAACCATCCTTGTTCATCCCCATCTGCAAACACTTCTTCAAGCGGCAAGCTTGGCACTGATTTCTATGCGCCTTGTCCACACGGCAAGCACCAGCGCCCGCTTGACATCTGCAAACGATGAGAAATATTTAGGTGCGCTTCATTTCATATGTTGCAAGTAGGCCACCTGTAAATAAGCTTTCGGCGGACGCTCCGTTTGAAGAAATCACTGCAACCGTTGCACGCTAGGATTCCTGAAAGACGCATGTACGTACAGTATGTAGGTATTTGTTGGCGACGTCAACAGTCGGGCGGAAGCTACTGTTTTCATACTACCGTAATGTTTGCCGCTGGAGACGTCTCCGCAGACAGCGCAGATGAGCACCGGCGAACGGGCCGATGAATGGCCTCCGCCGGACAATTGACCTCTGGCAGCCGCTGCGCTGGTTGGCGAGCAGGCCGATGTGTCTAGATATGAGGGTACCTTAGAGTCAAACGATTTTTTCCAGAACAAAAGCAGGCAAAGCGGGCCGCTTTTTTCGCCGCGCCTCAGCGCGGCGAGGTGTATATATACGGTTGACAATGTGTGTGTGTCTGTGTGTGTGTGTTTCCGTCGCACCGAAGTAAAGCCAGTGACATATGTGGTCAAGTAGAGTCGATGTCGCTGAGTACGGACCCGATGTCCGTTTCTGTTGCTAATTTTGCATTTTCGAGATATTCGCAATTAAAATTCGAAAATGTCGAAAAACGACTTTTTCGTCTGATGCGCTAGATGCGAAATTTCTTCAGAAATGGAAGGAGCGTGGACCGCGGATAATTTGGAACACAAAAGAATTTTTTTGCAAATGTGGAATTTAATAGAAATACGCGATTATTTGTCAAAATTGCATAAATTGACTAAAATACAACGTCATTTATTGACGAATGTGAATGCAGAAATGGAAAGGTCGTATGCCAATAAGGATTTGTGACACAGTTTTGCAGTTTGTAAAAATTGTAATTTCGAGATATTTTTAATCAAAATATGGAAATGTCGAAAGTCGACTTTTTCACCTGATGATATAGCGGCGAAATTTCTTCAGAAATGGAAAGAGTATAGACTGCGGATAATTTGTAACGCAAGAGAAATTTTTTGCAAATATGGAATTTAATAGAAATACGTGATTATTTTTCAAAATTCCACAAATCAACAAAATAGAACGTCGTTTTTTGACGAATTTGAACGCAGAAATGGTAAGGCCGTAAGCCAATAAGAATTTGTGACATAGATTTACAGTTTTAATAAATTCCAATTTCGAGATATTTAGAATTAAAATTAAAAATAAAGTCAAAATCGAGATTTTCGTCTGATGGCCAGAACAGCTGTTTATTGATGAATGTGCACTCGAAAACAGAAATGGGTACGCTGAACACAGGAATTCGCTCGTACCAAACTTTTGGCAAGTTTTTTTGTTGGATGTGACGTTTTCACACAGGTAGGAAACATCAGATAAACGGCGTCGTATCATGCCGATAACGTATAGCGAACGCGGCGATATCCCTGAGCTTCAGATCAGCTGTACAGACAACCGTATCGTGGGGATAGCTGCACTTGGTATTAGGGTACACGTTTTCAAGACGCCTTCTCCAGATGCGGCTAACGATGTGTACAAAGTTCACTATACTGTTCTCCAAAATTTGACAGACACAAAGTATAGGTTGAACTTTTTACACACACAGCTTGTTTCGCCGCGCCTCAGCGCGGCGATGTGTATACAGTATATACAGATGACGATGTGTAGTCCGCGAACTTTTTTGTCCAGCCGAAGTAAAACACGTGAAAGATGGCGTCAGGTAGAGTCGATGTCGCTGATTACGGATCCGATGAGATTTGCTGTTGCTAATTTCAAAATGAGTGTGGGTGTAACGTTTGAAGTTTGAAATTTTTCGACAAATTATCTCTATTTGCAATGTTACGGTGCTTGCGGGGAATATCGATCGTGCGGACGTGCTAAAGCACCGTAGTCTGCTGAATAGACGCCAACTGAGAGTATAAGAGCGCCGTTTTGGGAAGCGCTGCGATGCGACAGCATGGCGTAGGCGGGAAAGCCGCCGGATCGCGCGCAAAAACGTGCGAGCCGACCGAGGTTCGATCTTCGGCGAACATTTTGCTTTTTTTGCTGCGCTTTATTCTGGTTTTGTCATTCACGTTTTGACGCCGAACATGCAAACAATCATCGGCGTAGCGGCTTCTGGTTTCTCCACATCAGCAAAAGTTTTTACATAACCTTAAAACGCAGGTAGTGGTTGTCACTACTGTATGTTTTCTCTGTCCAATGCTACCGGTAGCGAGTTTCGTTGAAGAGTACACCTACGCTCACACCACCACCCCGTTGATCGGCATCTTGTCATACGATGGCGTCGATAACACCCAGCGAAGTGTTGGCGTCCGTTTGTGCTGAGTCTCGTTGTAGTCGGGTCCGGTTGCTTCAAAAGTGGGCCAAGTTGTTTACCGCGTCTCAACGCTTTGATGGTGTGTTCAGACGCTAGCAAGCTTCGATCTTTGGCAAGTTTTTTGTTGGGTGTGACGATTTTACACAGCTAGAAACTTTAGATGAACGGCGTCGTATCATGCCGATAACATATGTATAGCGAACGCGGCGATATCACTGATCGCTTAGATCAGCTGTACAGACAACCGTATCGTGGTAATAGCTGCACTTGGTTTATAGCAGACATTCTCAAGCTAATTTCTCCAAATGCGGCTAATGATGTGTATTAAGTCCACTATACTGTTCACGAAGATATGACACAAAGTATAGGTTGAACTTTTTACACACACAGCTTGTTGGTCCTCGGTCAAAAGCGGAGCCAAAAAGCGGAATCTGCTTTTCGACGTTCGTGAAAAGCGGAAAACCAGTCAGTTTGCACTTCCGCTTTTTGGCTCCGCTTTTGACCGGGACCAAAAAGCGGCCCGCTTTGCCTGCTTTTGTTCTGGAAAAAATCGTTTGACTCTAAGGTACCCTCTTATCTAGAAAGGTACCGATCGCTGCATATGTCGCGCGG
The DNA here is from genome assembly GCA_030248115.1 of Linhomoeus sp. GSCO2_2. Taxonomy (NCBI): domain Eukaryota; kingdom Metazoa; phylum Nematoda; class Chromadorea; order Monhysterida; family Linhomoeidae; genus Linhomoeus; species Linhomoeus sp. GSCO2_2. Next base: position 8,068 of record JASAMZ010008782.1, on the reverse strand, counting down.
ATTGCAATCATTCAATTCGACTTGAGCACCGATAGGACTGTAGGTGTTGTCGACGGAGACGACGGTCCAGCCGTTGGGCGGTTCCGTGACGCAGCCGCCGAGCAGCGAGGACGACGAGGTCGATGACGATGGGACGCTTTTCTTCAGGGGAGCGGAAGAGGCGGCGGCCGCGGCAGCCGACACCGCCGCCGCCGCCATCAGGCTCGAGAAGTACCCTGAAATCCGGGGTAGTGGCGGGCAACTTTGAGCCAACCAGCGCCGTGTGCGTGCAATACGTAGCATTGTCGCGTGCTCTCATACATACCTGGAGGAAGCAATGGCGACGGAATGAACAAGTTCGATCCGTGCATCGGCGGGGGCAGGAGAGCTGGTGCCATGGGGTTGCTACCAAGAGGCACCGCGGGTTTCGCTAAAAACGCCGCAGATAGGGCAGGCGGCCGGCTTTGCCGCTCTTGAAGGCTCGACTGCTGGATGATGTCGTTGGCGTCGTCCTCGCCGTCAGCCGTAGCGACAACGCGGTGCGGAGATTCTTTGTTCTCGTCAGCTGCGAGAGAAGTTGTTCCGCCATCACGGCAGTCGTCTGCGTCGTCCTGGCCGCTCTCGGTACGCTTTCGTTTCCGGCCGAGATCTAAAACGCGACGGATCATCGTTCACAAAGTGTGTACAATGATATTTTCTTCTCACGTCTCGCTGTCGAGGTCAAAGTGCAATAAAGTGAGTCGTTTTGGGTAGGGAAGAGATCCTCAATCTCTTCGGCAGCCGCCGTCACCCATAGCGTGACTGTCGATGAATGTCAGATTACACTTCTTCGGCCATTGTTGGCCGAAATGAGAGTCTATTTCCTCTCAACCTCTCTCTGCTCTGCTCCGCCCATCTCTCCTCTGCTAAACGCTAGAAGACAAACGTTCGCACGTCAGTCCACTGCCCCTCCCCCTGCATCGAGAGTAATTGCTTGGCCGGCGAGCCGTCATAATTGTCCACGGACGGCGGGCGCGCGCCGTCGCCGCCGTCGATTGTCACGCGATCCCGTTTAGCGCCAGCGTCCGTTTAGGAAGAAGGTAGGAGTTGAAAGGTAGGGCAGCTGGCTGTGATACGGTATTGATGATATTCGGCGGCGGTCAGAGGAGAAGAGGGGGGATGGAAGTGGCGTTTCCGTTCCGCGCCAGAGGTGAAACGGGAAGAGGACAGTACACCTACACCCCGTACTCCCCGCGGCGACAGTCGGCCGCGACGCTCTCGAGCAATCGATCAACAAATCAGGCCGCGCAGCGCAGCTTTTGCTCACTTCACTTGTCTGCGCGGTCACGGAGAGCGAACGAAGGAGAGAACGGGGGAGTCTCGCAGCCGGAGTGGCGCCGCCACGGGAGACACAATGGCGCTGGCAGGACGGAAGCGGGCGAAGCGAAATCGTTAAACGCGCCTTGCCGTCAAATAATGAGAAGGCGCTGCGGCGACTTTTGAAATAGGTAGGGGCCCACAGACTGTTCTGACGGCTCCGACGGAGATTGTCAAGGATCGAAATGTGAATGCGCTGAAGCGGCAAAAGCAATCGACTGCTTGACATGGCGGCTGCTTCAAGATGTCGCTCTAAAAAAAGTAGCTCATGGGCGTTTGACAAGTGACTGCTTACTCACATTCAAACCCTATTCTGATCATTTACGCTTTCCTCATCGTTATATGCATACTGTATGTACCTACGGATTCATTGTTTCGGTTAAACTTAAATTTCATGACAGTCTGATACGATTACCTAATTTCACCAAACTGTCGGGGACATGATGTTGAGTGGCTTGGCAGTGTAATGTGTTGCCTCTTCACACGTTGATATAACCCATAAACCTGCACTAAAAAATTATCAATATTACTTGCATCCCTAACTAATAATTTTCTGCTCGCGATTTTTTTTGCATCGCGTACTAAGAATAGCCCGCCCGGGATAAGTCCGCCCGGTTGATAATAGTATGGGATAAGTACCGTATCGAGAAGGATGCATGGCGAAAACCCCAAATTTCAATAGCTGATTCATGGGACATTTTTTCGCCGCGCCTCAGCGCGGCGAGGTGTATATATGTCGTAGCCCAACATGGTATTCAGCCCAATCTGGGATTGGGCTAGCCCAACATGGTATCCCGTGTTGGACTAGCCCATCATGGGATCGCGCATCACGAGCGTGGCGGGCGCACATCGCGAGATCTCCCCCCACTGATACCCCATTGACGAACGTTCCGCCACTATTCCCAATTTTGGAACGCTGATGGAACGCGGTCCTCCCCAGTTTTGGAGCAAAATTTTGACAGTCAAAATTTTTGACTGTCAAAACCGGCCGTGGCCAAAGTGTCAAATTTTGACAGTCAAAAAAAATTTTGCCCAATTCTGTCTGTATTGACCGTCAAAATGTAGCCTTATTGTGAACGTCAAAAGTGCATCTATGTCACAATTTTGTCTGACAAAATTCGTACAAGCTTCTGTACAATCTACAGCTTGATTTACACAAAGTTTGTCTTTGAACCACACGTACAATGCGGTTTTACTTTACTGTTTTCCACTCCGCAAATGGTCTATTTTGTGTTATTTAGTCACAGAATTGTACTGCGGCATGTAATCTTGTGAATTTTCAGGAGAATGCAACTTTTCTACACTCATTTGGCCAGTATTTTGGGTAGCGACGCGAGTTCAGATTTTGTCTGACAAAAAATTGGTTTGACAGTCAAAACCGGCCAATGGCGCAAATTTTTTTTTTCAGACAAAACAGTTTGACTGTCAAAACAGCCTGAGGCCAAAGTCCCGAATTTTGACAGTCAAGAAAAAAAACGCACATTTTTTTTGACGGTCAAAATTTTTGACGGTCAAAACTCGGACCCGCCCCTAGAACGCTGATAGAACGCTGAAGCCTGGAACGTTCGTCAATGGGATACGCAAGGCGGCGCTTGGTGATGTGTGGCGCCTCTGTCCAACCTAATGTCCCCCCCCCCCCCCCACACCACACGCTATTCGCCGCTTGTCAGTAGACGATTCAGAGAACAGCCATGTACCAGAAAGCAGATACGAAGCGCGACATACAAACATGTACCAGTTAATTCATGCACGCTTTGCTACCCACGTGGCATGTGAGATGTCGTTGTAAACTGACTCTGTGACAGCTCCTTCGGCCTTTGACGATCTTTGACTGCTTCTTCGGCCAATCCTTTCGATTCTTGTCGAGCATCCACGCACAGATACTCATTTCCAACACATCATTCGCCTTCTCAATCAGTCCGTTTGTCTCGGGGTGGCGTGGGCGTGATGCTACCAACTTGATGGAAGGGAATTCTTCCCGAATCAGCGTTTTGAGTTGCTCGTTGACGAATTCTCGTCCTATAGAAGCAACAACACCTACGCCTAACCGGGCTCACAAATCCATAAATAGCCTGAATTGAAACTGAAACTGAAGCGATAGTATTTTCTATGATCTGCCATGTATGGGACAATGTACCGTACCTCTGTCGTGTTGAATGATTCGGCAAGGGCCGTAGAGAATAGCGGCGAATAGCGTGTGGTGTGGGGGGGGGTGGGGGGGGACATTAGGTTGGACAGAGGCGCCACACATCACCAAGCGCCGCCTTGCGTATCAGTGGGGGGAGATCTCGCGATGTGCGCCCGCCACGCTCGTGATGCGCGATCCCATGATGGGCTAGTCCAACACGGGATACCATGTTGGGCTAGCCCAATCCCAGATTGGGCTGAATACCATGTTGGGCTACGACATATATACGGACGACAATGTGTGTGTGTGTGTGTGTCTGTCTGTCTGTCTGTCCGCGCATCGAAGTAAGATATGTGACATACCGTAAAGTGCCGATTAGTTTCGCTCTCCTAATAGTTTCGTGTCTCCGATCAGTTTCGCCCCTGAGAGGCACATCGATATAATAGTTTCGGGTCTCCAAATAGTTTCCCCACAAAACTGTCTTTTGCAAGTAAAGCATTACTGAGGCGTAGAAATAGCCCAATTATAATATTATTTCGCATTAGCAGCAGACAAATCAAGCTTATCATCAGAAACTTTGCATTTATCAATGTTTTGGGTGGTATTTTCTATTGGTATTGTAGTTTTCGTTGGCATTCCTATAACATTTGTTCAGTGAATATGGGGTTGAATTAATAGTTTCGGGTCTCCAAGTAGTTTCGGGGCTCCAATTAGTTTCGCCCCTGAGAGACACGCTGAAAAAATAGTTTCGCCCGAAACTAATCGGCACTTTACGGTATGTGGTCAAGTAGAGTCAAGGTCACTGAGTACGGATCCAGTGTCCGTTCCTGTTGCTAATTTCGCATTTTCGAGATATTCGCAAAAAAAATTCCAAAATGTCGAAAATCGACTTTTTCGCCTGATGAGCTAGCGGCGAAATTTCTTCAGAAATGGAAAGGGCATAGAACGCGGATAATTTGTAGCACAAAGAAATTTTTTTGCAAATGTGGAATTTAATAGAAATACACGATTATTTATCGAAATTCCATAAATTGACACAAATGGAACGTCATTTATTGACGAATATGAATGCAGAAATGGATAGGTCGTACGCCAATAAGAATTTGTGACATGGTTTTACAGTTTTGAAAAATTGCAATTTAGAGATATTCGCAATTAAAATTCCAAAATGTCGAAAATCGACTTTTTCACCCGATTAGCTAGCGACGAAATTTCTTCAGAAATGGAAAGAGCATAGACCGCGGATCATTTGTAACACAAAGGAAATTTTTTGCAAATGTGGAATTTAATAGAAATACACGATTATTTATCGAAATTCCATAAATTGACACAAATGGAACGTCATTTATTGACGAATGTGAATGCAGAAATGGATAGGTCGTACGCTGATAAGAATTTGTGACATGACTTTACAGTTTTGAAAAATTGCAAACTAGGGATATTTACAATTAAAATACAAAAATGTCGAAAATCGACTTTTTCACCTGATGAACTAGCGACGAAATTCTTCAGAAATGGCAAGCACATAGACAACGGATAATTAGTAAAAACAAGAGAAAATTCTTGCCAACAATTTGATAATAATTTTCAAAATTTTGATAGAAATGCCAAAATTCCATAATTGCCAACTGCCAAGGCTGTTGTTCATGGAAGAATGTCAACGCAGAAATACGTACAAATCAAACGGAATTCCTGGTGGAGAACGGCTGCACCAACATTTGGCAAGTTTTTTGTTCGATGTGGCGTATTCACGCAGATATGAAACTTCAGATGAACGGCGTCGTATCATGCCGATAACATATAGCGAACGCGGCGATATCACTGAGCTTTAGATCAGCTGTACAGATAACCGTATCGTGTGAATAGCTGCACTTGGTTTGCGGCACACGTTCTCAAGATACCTTCTCTAGATACGGCTAATGGTGTGTGTAAAGTTCACTCTATACTGTTCACCAAGGTTTGGCAGACACATTGTATAGGTTGAACTTTTTACACACACAGCTTGTTGGCACTCCTCCCCTCCAAAAGGGAGGAGTGCTATAGTGATGGTGCGGATTCTGTGTAAATTCAAACGCTCATAAGTCGGGCTAGACTCGGCCGATCGGAGCGAATTTTTTTTTATTCGATAGGTCTCTGGATTGCGCAGTGTGCATCGAAGGTCTCGACTTCCGTCCGGGACCCGATTTTTGGCAAGTTGCCAAAAACCCGGTTTTTCGGCCTCCATTGAACTTTGGACGCTTAGAATAGTGTTCTGGTAGAACGTGGCGAGACGAGCTTTGGGCCGAATATGTAAAAGACATTGGGCTATCCGATGGTGGGGGCGCCGCCGGGCTGGGTCCGGTCCTGCCCGGGCCGGGTAGCAAAAACCGGGTTTTTCGACCCAAAAGTAGGGTTTGCGGCCCCCGCTGTAAGTGTTTTATTTTTAAAGGAGAAGTTCTAGTTTATTGAGAACTGGCACATCTCAGATAGTCAATGCGCGCACCGCATTATTGAATCCGGGCAGATGTACCCCGGGCTGGGAAATACTGCCCAAAGTTGGGTCCCGGGGTTCCGGGCAAAACTTCGGGCCGGCGTAACTATTGATATGGTGCTCATATCGAGATGGGACAAACACCATTCGATAGAGCTCGGCGAGCTCTATAAATGTGTAGTAGGTCACTTCTTTCGGAGAGGCCGAATTTTGTGTGAAAATCGAAAAAATCGATTTTTCAGTCCAAATTCAAAAGTGGTGCCTTTCCCATTTTTGACTGCGCGGATCGATTCCGACGATATCAACAGGGTTTGTGAGGCTTACAAGTATCTTCACTGGAGCAGAATTTCAGCTTTCGGCGGGGGCAATTTTTTGGTGAAATTTACATTTTTCCTACAAATTTTCGGTATTTCGGTGTAAAGTGGGGTCAGTCGAGACATTTAGGTGTCAATTGGACTTTCACGCGATAGAGCATCAAAAGATACCTTGTTTTTGTTATAAGCACTTATTTCGTCCGACGCGTATTTTGGCGGGAAATTTGAATTCAGAATTCTGGCTGCTCGATTTGTCCGGGGCACCTACCGTGTGTGTAAGTACTCGATTCCGGCTTTTCGGGGACGCTGATCACGAATTTGACTTGTCTTTTCGTTTTGAGATGTGTGGGACCATTTTTGAAGAATTTGCTTACCACCATTGGTGCCGTCAAGTGGAAAACCTGGTTGCGTCAGTTCAGCTGAAGCTAGGTGTGTTGTATGTCAAATGTGGGGTATTGTAGGGTCACAATTCCGAATTTGCTATTAATTTTGCGATCAGAATTGCCACTAAGCCTCACTGACATGTCTCGTTGATCAATGGGCAGCGTGATTCAACTCCCAAAATTCTTCTGAAAGAGGGGAGGAGTGCCCCGAGGGGCTCTGCCCCCGTCTACGAATCTTGTTGTCCTAATGCTGGTTTATGGGATAACCGCCTACGTTTCGGGATCTGCAGATGCCAATAGCCTTCCCAAACAGATCCCCGAATTTGAATGTAGTGCGCACAACTGTAGATACGGTATGCCGGAGTTACACTGTACAGTAATCAAGATCCCCCAACATGCTGTAGGCGATTCAGATCAACTCGTTTCTTACCTAAGCTGCTTGTGTCGAATGTAAGCTGATTGTCTCTCTTTGTAGGTAGGTACCTTTGTAAGCGAAGTTGAGAGGCTGCTCTCTCGTCGCTTCTGGCGAAGTATCGAGGCTCTTCTCATTCGCCGCGCCATTGGCGTCTGCCTTCGATTCGGTCGGCTGCTCGGTTGTCGTCGGTTCTGGCGTCGCCATTTGGCCTTCGTTTATCGAGCCGCCTGCTGATTTCATAGTGGCTGATTGATTACTTAACGTTATGATTACCACCGCCGCAACCTTCAGATCACGATCATAGAAAATAACGACCTTAGCTATCTTTCGCTACGCTGGTGCGAGGAAGCTGAAATTTGGATATGTTCCAGGGTTTGCGATGTAGATCACGAATATGTGACCAGATTTTCTAAATTCATTCCCATTTATGAGATACTAGCCGTTCCTTCCTGTTGCAGAAGAATTTGTGTGATCTGAATAGCACGGAATGTAGTCGTCAATGGCCGTAATGTCCTGTTGCAGAATCTGTCCTGTTCAAGGTCTGTCCGTTGCAAGGTCTGTCCTGTTGTGAGCTAACGGCGGTGGTCGCCTCGTGCGCGCGCCGCAACGTCCGTTCTGTTCATTGTCGAGGTCTGACCTGTTGCAAGCTCTCTCCTGTTGCAAGACCTATCCTGTTGCAAGGTCTGTCGTGTTGCAAGGTTTGTCCTGTTGCAAGGTCTCTCCTGTTGCAAGATCTGTCCTGTGGTAAGATCTGTCCTGTTGCAAGATTTGTCCTGTTGCAAAATCTGTCCTGTTGCAGAAGGTCTGTCCTGTTGCGATCCAACGGTGCTGTCCTGTTGCAAGATCTGTCCTGTTGCAAGAATTGTCCTGTTGCAAGATTTGTCCTGTTGCAAAATCTGTCCTGTTGCAAGATTTGTCCTGTTGCAAGATTTGTCCTGTTGCAAAATCTGTCCTGTTGCAAGATTTGTCCTGTTGCAAAATCTGTCCTGTTGCAAGATCTGCCCTGTTGCAAGATCTGTCCTA
>JASAMZ010008778.1:0-46741 GCA_030248115.1 Linhomoeus sp. GSCO2_2 | reverse complement strand
CTCACTTCAATATTACAAGCTCACCTCAAATGTTGCTCCCTCAACCTTTCACAGCACTCAAAATATTGTCCGCAAGCCTCCACTAAGCCCTGATGGAATTTCTCCCCACTTTGAGGTACTGCCACCTACAAATTGGAAATCTGCTAGAATTTGCAAAAATTCGTAAAACAAATTGTGAAAATTGTACAAAGATCTTTAAGACAAAAGCGACACAAATCGCTGGGAGCCAAGGGTGCGGCACCCGGTGGAACGCTGCTGGACACGGACTCCAGCGCCTGCGATCCCGCCAGGCGGCTCCTGGCATCCGCCTAGTCAGCGGCGCCAACTGCACCTACCACTTCGAGAGCAGCCCCTACCAACAAGGGCCATGGAATGCAGCTGGGATAGGGGGCGGTCAGAGAGCAAGGGACAGCGCCCACGGCACACAACATCAGCGCGTGGCCGCCCAGACAGTCGGTGGGGGAGGAGGAGGGCAATAGGACAGAGGCCGGCTTCGAGCTGGCCAGTTACAGGACTGAGCCCAGGGATCATCTACATCCCCGCCTACCACCCCAGCAGCTAGTCCCCCGTCGCGTGGTCCTTCTGGGCCCCTTCGGATGTGGACTGGTGGGGACCATTGGGCGAGCGGTCGTCCGCCACAGGGTCCCCTCTCATCCCCCTCAATAGCCGAAGAAGCATTCCGACCGAGGGCCACGGGCCTGCCCTTCTGAAGGAGACGACTACGCCCTCTCCCCGCTGTCCCTGGAGCCCCGGCGCAAGGGACTGCTGCCCCCCTAACAAGGGCCGCCGGATCCTGGAACGGCCTCGACAACAACAACAACAACATGGTTGCGCGCATATAACACCAACCCCCGAAGTGCCCCCGCTTGTTCAGGAGGCCCTGCATACGTGTCGCAAAATTGTTCTACTTGTTTTGTGCGTGCCTCAAAGCGCCCCCGCTCGTTCAGGAGGCCCTGCATAGGTGTCCCAAAATTGTCCTGTTAAGTTTTGTGCGTGCCTCAAAGTGCCCCCGCTCCTTCAGGAGGCCCTGCATACGTGTCCCAGAATTGTCCTGTTGAGTTTTGTGCGTGCCTCAAAGTGCCCCCCGCTCGTTCATGAGGCCCTGCATACGTGTCCCAAAATTGTCCTGTTCGTTTTGTGTGTGCCTCAAAGTCCCCCCGATCGTTCAGGAGGCCCTGCATACTTGTCCCAAAATTGTTCTACTTGTTTTGTGCGTGCCTCAAAGCGCCCCCGCTCGTTCAGGAGGCCCTGCATAGGTGTCCCAAAATTGTCCTGTTAAGTTTTGTGCGTGCCTCAAAGTGCCCCCGCTCCTTATTGATGCCCTGGTTACGTGTCCAATAATTGTTCTGTTGAGTTTTGTGCGTGCCTCAAAGTGCCCCCCGCTCGTTCATGAGGCCCTGCATACGTGTCCCAAAATTGTCCTGTTCGTTTTGTGTGTGCCTCAAAGTCCCCCCGATCGTTCAGGAGGCCCTGCATACTTGTCCCAAAATTGTTCTACTTGTTTTGTGCGTGCCTCAAAGCGCCCCCGCTCGTTCAGGAGGCCCTGCATAGGTGTCCCAAAATTGTCCTGTCAAGTTTTGTGCGTGCCTCAAAGTGCCCCCGCTCCTTCAGGAGGCCCTGCATAGGTGTCCCAGAATTGTCCTGTTAAGTTTTGTGCGTGCCTCAAAGTGCCCCCGCTCCTTCAGGAGGCCCTGCATAGGTGTCCCAAAATTGTCCTGTTCGTTGTGTGTGTGCCTCAAAGTCCCCCCGATCGTTCAGGAGGCTCTGCATACTTGTCCCAAAATTGTTCTACTTGTTTTGTGCGTGCCTCAAAGTGCCCCCGCTCGTTCAGGAGGCCCTGCCCCCCACGTTACCGATGTAACTCGTTGTAACCGATGTAACTCGTCCCACGTTACCGTATGCGTGTTACCAAATTGCCCTGCTCGTCCCGTACGTTTCCAAAATATGTGAAACTCGTACGAAAGTCGTGTCTCAAGGTGGCCTACATTGGTAACGTGGGTTGATTGGCTCCGCCAATCAAAAAAGTAAGAGTATTTTATGTAAAATGCCTAAAGGCAGAAAGGGGAATATGTTCCAAGTATGAAGCATGTGAAAGTAAGAGTATTAAACGATATTCCTATGGTGTAGCAAATGCGGCGCTTTGTGCCGCCCACCAGTTTGTTAAAGAAAGAATAGTACCAGTATTGATTGAAAGAAAGCATTTTCGACTAAAATCATCCACACAAACTGCGCAAAGGTCACAACGACACGCGGTAACATATTCGGCACATCCTAGCGTGTCGTTGTGACCTTTGCGCAGTTTGTGTGGATGATTTTAGTCGAAAATGCTTTCTTTCAATCAATACGTACTATTCTTTCTTTAACAAACTGGTGGGCGGCGCGAAGCGCCGCATTTGCTACACCATAGGAATATCGTTTAATACTCTTACTTTTACATGCTTCATACTTGGAACATATTCCCCTTTCTGCCTTTAGGCATTTTACATGAAATGTACTATATATTCCAGAATTGTAGCTCTGTACGCGTGCTGATTGCTTGAATATTTGAAACAAACTTCATTCATTTTACAGTTTTGAATTGTAACTGCAATTGTACGTTGGTGCAATCGGCCCCAGATTCATCAGCGGTTCCACAGACGATCGAGAACAGCAGCAGAGTCGGTAGTGCCACTGGCAGAAATGACAGCATCGTTCCCACAAGGATCCTTTCACAATAACAAGTCAGAAGGATGGAAAATGGGAAACTGTTCGATCCGCTACTGCGTAACTTCGGGTTTGCCCCTTTTCTCCGCTGCCACCCCACTTAAAAGGCAAATGAACTGTCTGCCGCACGTGCACTGACGGTGTCATCAACAGTCTGTCTAACAGAGCGCGATTTGCATTGCAGATCCGGCATGCTGCGCGGCACAGACGTTGTGAAAAAATCTCAATAGACAAATCAACTACAATATAGCTACATACATGTTCGTTTGTTCGCCTTGGAACTTCGACAACATGGGTTTAACCGCATCAGTCCTTTCTTCAGTGGCTAATTCTCAATTGCGAATTTCTGGAAAGGCTTCTTCAATGTCGGCTCTCGTTCTCAAGTCCAAAGCTAGATCCGGCTCCTCGTAGACTTCAGGACCATACGAAGTGTCGACATCATGAAGCACCTCTTTGACCTGCAGCCGCTCGAGGAGTGTGCAGAGGCTGACGAATCGCTGGTAGTCATGATGGGTGAGCGGTCGGCGCCACTGTGCAATGATCGTTAGAGTGTCGACCATCAGCTCTCGCAAGTTGGCCGCCCACTCCCCCAAATTGCGCAGCAGACTGGGACCGCTCTCGTCTCTTTGTTTCATTTTTTTCACAATCAAGGTCCTCAGCGCGTATATGCGAAAGCTGAATTGAGGCTTTGGGTGAAGAATGAGCAAGTACAGTTGAAGGGTCTCCAAAGTCGGCGAGAGGCCAGCGACGAGAAATTCCCACGTCTTGTCGCCCTCTTGGAGACGCGTATACAGCAGGTCGAGATGGCGCAACGAGCTGCGGTTCAGCTCGAGCAGATCAACGACTGCCCCGTCGCTTGTGAGCTTGTCAATGGAGGGACGTCGCAACAACGCCCTCAGAAGAAAGAGAACAGCGTCGTCGTCCGAGGCATGGCGATCGAGTAACACCGTCAGTTGCCTCAGAGGCGCGCCGCCTCCTCTCTGGAGTTGCAACAGCTGTTCCAGAAAGGGTCGCAGCGCTAGGAAGAATGGTTCCATGTCGGCGGGACTTGTGGCGGCGGGGCTTCGATCAATCCAGTGGAAAGTGTAGAGCTCCAGTCCTGCAACGTTAGACCTGGGGCCGTATTCATAAAACGACTAAAACATGTTTTACCCTAAAACATGTGTTTGAAATCGAGCCTAACACAGGCCGCGGCCAAACACAGGATTCATAAAACTTAACACAAGCTTGCTAACACAAGAAATCCTAACACAAGCCACAGCTTGTTTTAACTCTTGTGTTAGTCGTGATAGTGAGCACAAAATCAATACTACAACCGCGTAAAGTAGAAATGTTACAAACGACAAACAAAACAACCAATATGGCTTGGTGGAAGTTCACGAGCATTCATTCTTCCGGAGAATCGTACATTGTGTTTTGGAGCGACAAATATAACCTCGACGGGTTTACAGTCAGGGTTTTCAGTAACAGTGTGAGTCTTTGAAAACAATCCATTAGAGATACTGACAATTTAGGTGCACGTTATCTCATGGGCAAATATATTCTTGTGTTCAGGAGGCAGAATTCAGTGTATAAAACGGTGCGATTTCTTGTGTATCACTTTCTTCGAAAACTGAACGACTGAAGAACAACAGAACTGCGAAGTAATCGTCTAACAACGTTCTACTACCGTATTTTGAACTCTTATGCTCCCACGAAAGTACTGAGAGTTACAATCGTGGTGTGCTAAAACGTGTTTTAGTTAGAACATGTTTCAGGAGCCTGTGCTAGTGTTGGTGAATCGTGTGTTACAGCTTGTGTCACGGAAAACATGTTTTAGCGCACTAACACAGGCTTTCCGTCTAAAACATGTTTTACAGAAACACAAGCTTTATGAATACGGCCCCAGCTCTGGCAGAATCGTCCCAGACAGTCCAGCTGCGCCTCGGAATCCGCCAGGTCAATCACCAATTGACACGTTTCACCACCAGTTGTGGTCACCTCCACCGTCATGCGACCTCCTGAAATACCAGCAAGCTTTGGAAAATGAATCTTTCCAACTGGAGCTGAGCCTTCTCCAGACCACCCCCCCCCCCCCCCCCAATTCACAACACGTTGTGTAAAAGTAGGCGAAGCCATACTTGCACACATGGTAGCCTATTGTCTTTGCAACTCGGATGCAAATACTCAGCACTCTCAACCCCTATGCGCAAATGCGAACGCGAAGTCGCGCATAATCGTTCGCGGTTGTTCTTCTTCCTCCCTGAGGCCATCTTTATAGAGAAGAGGGACGCTGCACGATTGACAACACAACTTTCATTGTTCATTACGTGGGATTTGTGCAATCAGCAACAGTGGTTCCTCCGTTAAAGCTTATGATGTTCTCCTTCCAAAGCTTATGGTGTGCCAAAATTGGCCGATTTTGGGTTTCGCGTTTGCATTTGCGCATTAGTAGAGTTAGAGTGCTGAATATTTGCATCCGAACTGCAAGGGCAATAGGCTATCGTGTGCGCAAGTATGACTTCGCTATCTTCACTGCGCGCTGAGGAGGGGCTGGAGTTTCAAGACCCGGTAGTGTGCCTAGCAGGGGTGACTATAGAAACTGATTTAGTTTCAGTTTCAGTTTCAGTTTTAATTTTAGTTTCAGTTTCAGTTTCAGTAAAGAAATTCCTTGAGTTTTAGTTTCAGTTACTGAAACTGAGTTTCAGTATTAAGTATGCTGCTCGCGGTTATAAAACGTACGTAGAATCTTGCATGGATGCGTTGCTACGTTGCTGATTACCATAAATAAGGTGCATTCCCAAGTTTTTCGTCATTGTTGATCAAGCAAAGTGCCAAATCAACCTAAGATTAGCCAAGCATACGTCTCAAACACTGAAACTGAAACTGAAACTAGTTTCAGCAGTGGCTACTGAAACTAGTTTCAGTATTGCACTAATACTAATTCCTTTTGTGGAGTTTCAGTTTCAGTTTCAGTTTCAGTTTAAATATGTCTGACCATTTCAGTTTCAGTTTCAGTATATTTATAGAAACTGAAACTGAAACTGAAACTAGTTTCAGTTTCTAAGGTCACCCCTGGTGCATAGTAATCTAGGCAAACCCCACGACGCCTTGGCGACCTTCTGGCACGTTTGCGAAGAAGGCCACCTTGACCACTTTCAGCCACCCTTGGGCCTTCGATTGGCACAGCTGGCGCCAACTTCTGCTGACGAGCCCAATGGCGGCCAGGTCTTTCACACTGAGACGCTTGAAGACTTCGAACTGACACAGGTCTGGCAGAGTGAGAAGTGAGTGGGCGTAACCATTTGTCTCCATTGGGTGTGAAGTGAAAGAAACAGACACAGTGCGACTAGAAGACGAAATCAAACCACAGCAAAACGCTCTTTGGAAGAATCGACAGAAGTACATCGTGCCTATATAGTGTTGTCCTTCTCCAAAAGAGACTAGAGCCTGAGCATGCATACCAAGTTAAGTTGCCTTTTCAGCACAATCAGTGTTATATCCTGCATCGAATCATCCAACGATACACTGTATGCTATAGTGAATCACGCGCGCGCTGACATTCTGGTTGCGTGCATGCACAGTATCGGGACGCTTTACAACAGCTAGCGAAGTCATATTTGCACACATGACACCCTAATGTCTTCACAACTGGGTTGCAAAAATTCAGCATTCTATCTCAGACCATGCGCTAATCGGGCGCGAAGCGCTAAATCGGCCCAACTTAACTTCTGGCGGCGGCGGCTAGTGATATAAACGCTCTTCGCGGAAGGTGGCCTGCGGCGTAGGATGTAAAAGTGAATTCAATAAGCTTGAAGTGACATGCGAACGACTTCCGTATCTAGCATCAATCTAGCGTATTTTACGATCAAAGCTGGGTTGCCTATCATGCTTCTGCTGATGGCGCCTTTCTTCTTTATGGTGTGTTATACATGAATGTCTGTTTTGAATGACACGACCGCCGTAGCGAATACAGTATCATGCAGTGGACGATGCAGCAGCTGGCAACACTCGCACAGGCTGCAATGTGTCTTCCTTTGTTTTGTGCAGCTCAACCATTGCAATGCATGTACCGCCCCTCACAGCGCTCGCCTGCCTCAAGCCACCCCCTCTGTCATCTCATGTCGCAGTTGACTGATGAGTGTGTTTGACCTGCGTACCTACCCGTCATGTGAATGGCTTGCTCCAACCTCCAATAATGATGTGTCGTGTTGCACACGTGACTTTGTCACGACGCGTCGTGATGTCAAGAGAAATCCGTACCCGACGCGTCGTGATCGTTGTCGTGTTGTTGCCACAATTGCCATATTTGTCGTAACGCAACCAGCCCCCCTCCGTCCACCTAACCGGCATGAGTCCACCTTTCTTAGGCACAATCATACCGACCACGTTAACTCAGTTTTGTTGCCACCATCAGTGAAAATAGAGTGTGTGTGTTTAGTGCACAGTGCAGTTGTGCACTGAGGAGAACACTGCACAGAACACGATCAAACGATTATCGGTGCACAGACATTCTCTGCCACGCCACTAGCAGATGGCGGCCGTTTCTTCGTCTGTGGAGGGTTAAATGGAAGCAGTCGGAGACGCCAGTCGAGCTGCGAGTGGCTGTCCTCTACCGAGGGCCCCTGGCAGACACTGCCCCACAACATGCCCGTTGGAGTGGCTGAGGCCAGCGCCGTTTTCATGCACCCATCCCTCTACGTCATTGGAGGTGGATTTGTAGCGACAGAACCTTCCGCTACGCGTCGAGAGTAGAGGTGGATGGGTGGAAATGGCCAGAATGAACAAAGGCAGGGGTGTTGGAGCAGCGGCGGCAGTGACTGTAGAAGGAGAGCCATCCATCGTTTTCTGCGGTGGATTCAACGGCGACTACCTCAGCAGCTGCGAGCGCTACAAGGTGTCGAGCGACCGCTGGCTGCCCTTCCCCTCCATGGGACAGAGAAATACTGAATTCGGCCTTGCAGAGTTCGAAGGCAGACTCTACGCCCTGGGAGGAATCTTTGTCCTTGCTCTCAAGGATTCCATCGAGATGTGGGATGCGGAGGCGGGGCGCTGGCAGACGCTGAGCCAGAAATTGCCACGTGCAGTGTGCTCTTTCGCCACGTAGTGTGATGCGGTCGAAGTGGTGAAAATGGGCAGATCGATAGGCGAGTTATTCTAGGCTATTTTGGTGTTAGTTAGTCACTCCGTCTGTTTGTAGTGTCGTAGCTACGTGAATAGTGACTAGGCTGGTTCTGCTCCTCTGTAGATTTCGATACTCTGTCCTAGCTGAGCACACTGTTATGTGGTAAGGAGTGTATCGTTATCTGGGCTAAGAATAGCGCAGCATCGTGTGGTTGCGTGGCGTATATAAGCTATGATAAGCAAGAGTATCCGCCAGTTTCTCTGCTCCCCGCTCCCCTTTCTCTGTCTGTGGTCGTAGTGTGAATAGAGCTTCTGGTAGAGAAGCGGGCACAGGTTCCTTGCAAGGCAAAGACTGCCGCCCAGAGAATTCCAACACGAAGGTCGTGAAAAGGTCAGGTTCGAAGGTGTTGACAGTTGAAGGTTGTCGATATGTGGAAATGCCGCTTAGCACGAGTCTGCTCCGTGATGCTATGTCAGTGAATGTGTTTCCCTGATCGGATTCACCGATTGTTATACAGTCCACGGTTCACCTTTGTTAGCTACATAGCTAGACATGTATTTGAGCCATCGGCTACTGCTGTATTCATGGAAAGGCTACACGGGATTTCACTGTCAGACCTAGGTAGAAAATTTTGTTTCAGCTTACGGTACCACATTTTGCTTTGGAATAACTTTGCAGAAGGCACCCAAATTCGATGAAACTTGGCACAAATAAAGATCACAAATCGGACATCAGGAGGGCATTTCGTCAAACTTGACGTAAAACGGTGGGAACAGTTTACGACCTCATCCAGATATAGAGGCCGGAAAACTGGGTTTGCCGCAGCACTCATCCGACTCTAGTTACTCTATATTACTAAGCGGCCTAGAGTCTGTCCGTCTGTTTGTCTGTAAACGCTCTAGCGCTCGCTACGGTTGACGGATCGCGACGATCTATGGCTTAAACTGACCGTCCTGGCCTGTAGTTTTGCATGAAGGTTTGTGGACTTTGGTCGGTTTCTAAATTCCCAAATATTTCGAAAATATCGACTGCGATAGTACATTCTGAGCACAGAAGGTACCACACTCTGCGACTGACGTTTGATTTCGCGCCAAAAGTGCTTTACACTTTTACCATTCACTAACGAGTTGTCGTTGTGAGACTCCAAAGTGTATTCGCAGGCACTGCATGCACTGGCAGGGGCACAGCATCAAACTATTCTGGATCTATGTCAAAAGACTATAGATCTATCTGAAATCTCTTTAAGGGCTAAACACAAAATTGTCTACGGGCTAACCTCAAGTGTAAATTTGTGTATTTACAGGCACGGGAGCTGGTGCGATCCTAAACGTAGGCACTGGCAGGGGCACAGGGTTGATGACTTCAGATCTATCTGAAACGTCCTACGGGCTAAACCCAATTGTCTACGGGCTAAACCCAAGTGTCTATTGTGTAAATACAGGCGCGGGAGCTGGTGTGACCCTAAATGTAAGCCCTGGCAGGGGCACTGTGTCAAATGACTTGACATCTAACTACAGGGTGGCCCAAAAAAAGTGAACCCCTAACTTCGCGACCGCCGTTCTCGAGCGTGATGCGCATATCAAGCCCCAAGTTGGACAGGACATACTACAGGGTGTTTTTGATAAGGTAACAAAATTTCAGCGCATTTCGTACACCAAAGAGAAGATGGCGTCGTTTTACGCAGGGTCATGTCGAAAACTGCGTGCAGCGGCTTTTCACTGCAGGAGATTGTGCTGGAGCTGCTCCTCGGCCTTCTTCAGCTCCAGCACGATCTCCTGCAGTGAAAAGCGCCGCACGCGATTTTCGACATGGCCCTGCGCAAAACGACGCCATCTTCTCTTTGGTGTACAAAATGGGCTGAAATTTTGGTACCGCATCAAAAACACCCTGTAGTATGTCCTATCCAACTTGGGGCTTGATATGCGCAGTCACGCTCGAGAACGGCGGTCGCGAAGTTAGGGGTCTCACTTTTTTTGGGCCACCCTGTATAATGTCTGGTGATGCACTGAATTCGATTATTGTGTTATCTCCTTCACGCTCTGCAGATTGCCCATGTGCTATTGACCATAGAGATTCTCCTACGGGCTAAAGGCACTAGTATGACACTGGGAGACAAACGCTGCCTCTCATCCGACAAGCAAGGGTTCTGCGAAGCTGCCTTCGTGCGTGTGTATGGAAAGCCTTTAACTGCCGTTAAAGGTTTCCAAGCGACAGTGTTCTTATCGTGAGCGGTTGAGCGCAACTTGTTTGCCGCCCGAGCACATTCCCTTCATTACCAGCGAAAGTTGAGTAGGTAAACTACCGGGTGTCCCACTTATCTATCCCTAGTTTTGATCGCCAATAACTTCTTCGTTTTCCAACAAATTTTGCTGAAATTTGCACACGACAAATGTGCATAAAAAGAATTTTTGGTCTCATAATTTCACCAAATTCGACTGCACCAATCGCAAGTTACGGAGCTCGACGTGATCTCCGTCATTTTCGATCGCCTACTTGGGTCTCCTCAGCGTCTACCGAGACAGACACTTTTTGGCGCTCCTTCAGGGGAAATATCATTATCGCAGGTTCAAATAATGGCTTTTTGATAACAGAATGTTGGTATCGAACTGAGCCTTCTGCGGGCTACCTTGTCACCGGTTAGCGGCAAATGTTTGGTGTAGATCAGCCGAGCGAGCCAATAGAAAACCGCGAAATTGGCGTACGTCACGTTTCGCCTTGTCATTCAGGCGTGCCTAGAGTGTTCAAGCTGAAATTTGGAGACAAAAAATTCTTTTTATGTATCTGTGTCGCGTGCAAATTTTAGCGAAACTCGTTGGAAAACGCAGACGTTATTAGCGATCAAAACTAGGGATAGATAATTGGGACACCCGTTACTACTGTTAGAAAAGACGTCCAAAAGGCGGGTAGTCAAGCAAGGGTGACATCGAATATGAAGCTGGCAATCATCGTCGCGACTGTGAGTGCTTGACGTACATAATCAACGTCGATAAAAGGCGAAGTTTTATTGCTTTGCAAGCAAAATGCAGTCACGTATTCTTTCAGCAACTCTTCGTCATTGCTGCGCACGCCAAGAAACGGCCGCTCATGGAGAGGTACAATGCATGCAGTACCTACATACATAGAAACAAAGAAAACAAGCAAATACACAAAGTGAGAGAGAAGTGATCTGCCGTTTGTTGTCGAGTCTGCAAAATGCTGTAAGATATAAACAGTTGCAGCTGACAAACAAAGCCTTACGACGATTCAGACGTGAATCGATCGATGACTCAACAGCCGAAGAAACGGACCCCATTTCATTCCACAACAGCAAGACAGGTGAGTTTCCCACCCAACAGGAACAGCCCATTTGCATTTTGCCTGGCATGCTTCACATACTGTACAAAGTTGTATTATATTCTCGCTCTCTCATGTTCAAGCAAGCGCCATCCTTCTCTCTGGCGGACTGGGCCGGCTCACGCAGAACCGCTTGGTGGTCTACTATCCCAGTACAGGAGAGCTAACCAACCGTCCAGAACGGCTTCTGAAGGGGCGATACCACCACGCTGCGGGCCGAATAGCTGACGGCACATTCGTGGTGGCCGCCGGAGTCTGTCGGGGCTCGTCCTGCCTCGACACCTCAGAAGTTCTGAAAGCTGACACTGCAGGCTTTGTTGTTAGACCGCAACTGAATACGCTGAGAGCGGCGCCGGCTTACGCCACGATAGGTGGGTTGAAGCTATGAATGATGGGGCAATGAGGGAGGCAATGTGATGGAGCCACCTTTGGCCGCACCTTTGGGTCTTCTATCAGTCAACACAATGATGTTGCAAACATCAGCTAGAACCAAAATCTATGGAACCAAGAGCCAAGTTAGTGCCTCACCCTGAGATGACGTCGCCCGTAACCACTTTAAAACTCGTCATTGACTGATTGGGTCATTGATCTGACAATGTCGCAACCAACAGCATTGTCAGCACTCGAGACGTTGTTGGTCCTGAGTGGATCTGAACTACCGGGTGTCCCATAAATCCAGACCCCCTCTCTACAGCAAGTTATAGAAAACTCTAGGCGTTGAAACTTTCACAGATTGTAGTTCAATGTCTTGGGACATCTGACACCTAATTTCAGCACTGTACACAGGTTCACTCGGGAATTCTGGCGCAAAACCAACAAGCTTTGTCTAAAAACTGTGGCACCACGTTGGCATCAGTGTAAACTTGAGAGTGTGTGCGCGATAATGTGCACTGGATAGTGAAGTGCCGCTAGACATTTAGTCGACAATCTGGTGGGGTATCGCCGCAATTGGTCTTGGATTTGTTCGTGGTACCTGATCCACAAATGGATCAGAAGATTCGCCGCAGGCACACTTTGCGCTTATAATTGTGGCAACTGATCCATAAATGGATCAGAGAAATTCGCCGCAGGCACACAGTGCAATAAAAGCGTCTAAATGAGACGACGCCCTATTGAAAAGGGTATAAATGGTACGACGCCCTATTGAAAAGGGTATAAATGGGACGACGCCCTATTCTTTTGGGCTCAGGGACCGATGCATCCACACAAAGATTTGTTGAAGTTTAAGCTGCTTAAAATTGTCGAAATTGAAATTCTGACAAAAACCTTGAAAATAGATCTAAATTCTCTAATTATAAAATCTAGAACTATTTGCTAAACACTTGGCAGACTATGCCCGACACAACCATGCAAAGACATTTTGAAATTTAAGCTATTTGGAATTGTCGAAATTTGAGGATCTTAACAAAAAATATCCCAAATTTTGTTAATTATGAAATCAGAAACTATTTGCTAAATACTTGACAGACTATGCCCAATGCATCAACGCAAAGACATTGTGAAATTTAAGCTGTTTGAAATTGTCATAATCCAGGAATTTTGACCAAACCCTTGAAGAATATCCCAAAATTTGCTAATTATAAAACTTAGAACGAGTTGCTAAATACTTGGCAGCCTATGCTCCATACATTCGCGCAAAGAAATTTTAAAATTTAAGCTTCGGAATTGTCGACATTTTGGACTTTTGACAATACCCTATCCCTAATTTCGTTAATTATAAAATCTGAAACTATTTGAGAAATACTTGGCAGACTATGCTCGACACATACGTGGACAGAAATTTAAAAATTTAAGCTGTTTGAAATTATCGAAATATGGGGATTTTGACAAAACTATTGAAAATATCCCTAATTTCGTTAATTAAAAAATCTGAAACTATTTGATAAATACTTGGCAGACTATGCTCGACACATCCGTGAAAAGAAATTGTGAAATTTAAGCTGTTTGAAATTGTCGAAATTTGGGAATTTTGACAAAAACCTTGAAAATATACCTAATTTCGTTAATTATATTCGCTGAAACTATTTGCTAAATACTTGGCAGACTATGCTCGATACATCCGTGCAAAGAAGTTTTGAAATTTAAGCCGTTTGAATTCGTCAAAATTTGGGAATTTTGACAAAAACCTTGAAAATATCCCTAATTTCGTTAATTATAAAATCTGAAACTATTTGATAAATACTTGGCAGACTATGCTCGACACATCCGTGAAAAGAAATTTTGAAATTTAAGCTGTTTGAAATCGTCGAAATTTGTGAATTTTAACAAAATCCTTAAAAATATCCTAAATTTCGTTAATCATATTCGCTGAAACTATTTGCTAAATACTTGGCAGATTATGCTCGATACATCCGTGCAAAGAAGTTTTGAAATTTAAGCTGTTTGAATTTGTCGAAATTTTGGAATTTTGACAAAAACCTTGAAAATATCCCTAATTTCGTGAATTCCAAAATCCGAAACTATGTCACAAATTCATCGCGTCTTATGCCCTTTCCATTTCAGCAAAAACTTTGACGATACGACTTGTAAATAAAAGTGTCATTTTTGACATTTTCATATTTTAATTGTGAATATCTCGAAATAGCGAAATTAGCAACAGAAACGGACATCGGACACGTTACTCAGCGCATTCGACTCCATTGGGTGGCACTAACCGTCATGTTTAGTTGTTTGACACACGCAGACAGACAGACAGACAGACACACACACGAACAGACAATAGCGTCCGTATCCCATTGGTTCCCATCGGTCTGTCCGCAGATACTTTTTAAATTTGGCTTTTTTACGGAACCGCAGATACTCCGATTGGGCGTAAGAAGGATCAGCGAGAGATACTGCAGAACGAACCCCTAGGGAGTGTCTTGGCGTGATCCTTATACTCAGTACTTTAGCTCCCAGTAGCACCAGTTCCACCCACTGAGTACCCAAAATTTCAGATACGCGTTACGGTCGCGGCGAGCTCGAGAACAGTAGCACAGACAGGTCCGTCCAGAAAAACCGCTGAGAACATTGTTATAATCAGACAATGTTCATGTAATCATCATCACGTACAAATACGCCAAAGCCAAAAGTATCTTGCCAAAACGCTTAATACTTCTTAACTCAAAAATGTCACTCAAATGCGGGAACGGGAATTTAGGGGGTATATGTCGTAGCCCAACATGGTATTCAGCCCAATCTGGGATTGGGCTAGCCCAACATGGTATACCTTGTTGGACTAGCCCATCATGGGATCGCGCATCACGCGCGCGGCTGGCGCACATCGCGAGATCTCCCCCACTGATATGCAAGGCGCACATCGCGAGATCTCCCCCACTGAGATCTCCCCCACTGATTGCTACCCACTTGGCATTTGCTCCTGCAGGGCACACCGTTCTTGCTACACGCACATCTACTGGTCGAACAGCTGGATTTGCATTTGCACAACGACACTGGGGCGCCCTTCGTACTGTATGATGTGTTGGCGCGCATGGCCCCGACCACAGACACCGGCTTGGCAGGAACAGTGAACTCCTGTTTCGCGCCCTTCACTCTTTGCAACTGCTCGCGAAGATAAGTAGGGCGTTTCAATTGTGCCCTCGCTCGTTCCCAGACTAGTTTAACGCTGAAGGGGACCTTCAGGGTGGCACTCCGCTTGTTCCGTAGCAAAGCAGACTGGTCGCTCGTCTCACTACTCCATAACAAGGGAAACGTGCAGGGGAGCCTGCAGTGAAGCACTCCGACCCGAACGGGAGAAAGCAGACCGCCACTCACTTATCTTGAGAAATAAGGCCGATTTCCGCCCAAAGATTCTCCACTAATTCCGCCCGCGCGCAAGCTTCAGAGTGCGCGTATTCCCTCCACCTACCGGCGCGCAGCAGAACTCCACCGAAATCCTGTAGACCAGGCCGAACTGAGTCCAAAATGCGCCATTTCGCTTCGAGTCAACAAGTAGCCGGCAGCTAAGATTCGGGGCTGCGCCAATCGCAGACTCGCTTGCCATTTTGGACGGGAAGAATTGACAGTTCATGCGCAAATCCTTACTTTACCACGTCGTCTTTCCGCACAGCATTTCCTTCAATTCAGAAGTTTGAATGCGCGCGCAAATTTAAGTGACCTCATTGTTTGAGGAGAGTACGGTAAAAGTTGCATTCAAATTTGAATTTCGGCATTAGGAAAGTGGCTGTTTGACGGCAAAATAGACACAAAATGGAGAAACCAATAGCGAATTCGCGTTCCTCGCAACGAAATACCCTAGAATCGACACTTCAACCGTACAATTACCACACTTTCAGTTTCGTCGACGTAGGGCTACGGTAGGTCGATTTTCGACCAAAACTCGCCAATCTTGATCCGAAACGCCAAAATAACGCCAGATGCGGCATCAGCGACCTCGAAAGCACCGGGATCGACTCCAACATTGATTTTGACCACCCGGGTGGAAATTCGAATTTTGGACGCGGCCGGGGTACGATAGCCGAAAAAATATTTTTGGAAATCGATTCCGGATCAGTTTTCAACGGGGAATCGCGTGGTCCAGTCCATTTGGCCGTATATCAACGCAATCGAGCGCTAGAATGGCCGAAAGTCAAAAATCGGCATTTTCGACCCCCGACGGAGACGCGTTGGCACAGCAGAACTCAAGATTTCCTCGGCGGATTTCGGCGATTTTGGTCTTAAACGAAAGAGAACATGATAATCTTGCCGATTTGAGATATCTGGCCCGATCCAACAACTCCCTGATTTACTAGGATTTTTGAAAGGCAAATTTTTGTCAAAAAACCACTTTCGGCTACCGTAACCCGAGAACGCGTCGGCCGATTGGCTCGGGGTTTTTTTTCCGCAAAAGCTCTCGTAGAGGGCTATAACATATCCAAAGGACATCAAAATCGGACCACTATTCCAGAAATTCTAGCTGGGTGAACACCCTCCCAGTAAGTAAAAATTCAAATTTTTGAATTTTTCTCAAAATTTTCCCACTATGCGAAAAAAACGAAGGTCCGTCCACACCTACTATCCCTCGAGAGCTATCGATTAAAAAAAACCCCGTCCAAATCGGATGAGAAATGAGGCACGAAAGTGAGTGGCAAAAAAGTTAGTCGGTGTCAGCTCCACTATAGCACTCCGCCCCTTTTGGGGTCGGAGTGCTAAAAAGCCTTCACGGAAGCAAACGCCGGATTCGTGTTCAGCGGCAACGAACGTGTTCGAACAAGTTTGGACGTATTCGAACAAGTTTGAACATGATTGGACAAGTTTGAACACGATTGGACAAGTTTGAACATGTTTGGACAAATTGTGACAAGTTTGGACATGTTTGGACATATTCGGACATGTTTTGGGTGTGTTCTCTGACGCCGAATGCAGCGTAAATGCAGTAAATGAGCGGCTCCTAGGAAACTCCAACATGATCTCCTCTGCTCTATCAGGCGAACAACCGGTGGCTTCAATCAGCGCAAATTTCACAGCCTGAAAACTGTTTTCGTCAGACTGAGCATCACATAACACGACGCATCTAGCTTATTGAATCAACCTCTGGAATCAGAACAGCCGCCACGTACGCTCTCCTGTTCAGACCTGTCAGCTCTCCCTCTTGAAGACCACTGACTGCCCTGTGAGCAGCAACAAAACAGTCGTGGTCTTTTGCGTGAAAAATCCATTTGTAGCCGTCGCATTCATGAGGTGTCAAGTCGATGAGGTCAATACCCACTCTCTCC
Source organism: Linhomoeus sp. GSCO2_2 (assembly GCA_030248115.1). NCBI lineage: Eukaryota > Metazoa > Nematoda > Chromadorea > Monhysterida > Linhomoeidae > Linhomoeus > Linhomoeus sp. GSCO2_2. The sequence continues at coordinate 29,908 of JASAMZ010008778.1, read as the reverse complement.
CAAATTCCTTTGGCTGTGGTGGGTTTTCCGACCGGCGCCTTAGCCCATAAACCTGCGCTAAAAAATTATCAATATTACTTGCATACCTTACTAATAATTTTCTGCTCGCGATTTATTTTGTATCGCGTACTAAGAAAAGCCCCCGTGGGGAAAGTCCCCCAGGGAAAAATTATCGATACTGGATGAGTACCCTACTAAAATAATAGTATGGGATAAGTACCGTGTCGAGAAGGATGCATCGCGAAAACCCCAAATTTCGATACCTGATCCATGGGTCATATATGGCCTAACGCGGGTTTATGGGTTAGAAATCGTGCGCTTGGCCTAAACGTTTCAGAAGAACATTGCGGAACGCCAATATTCGTTTTCGTGCAGTGTGTATTACCCTGCAAACGGCGCAGTCCTCGATGTATTTGGCCACGGCACCTCTGGGAACATTGGCGTAGATTTGTGACAATGAGTGCTTCACCACGTCCCTCCCAGGATGGTTGGCGTCATCGTGATGCTCTCGCAAAAGGGTTGTGAGCTTGGACAACACCACGACAGGCTTATTCGTCTCCTTGAGCAGAATAGCGCCAGTGTTTTCGCACAATTTGAAGGTTGCTCGGATTCTGCTTCTCTGATTGGCAGTTGTTCCATCTACGGGAACACCCAGACTTGCTTTCAGCACGTCTCTCCACCTCTCGCACTCGTCTTCATCAGCTGGATTCTTTGTAGGAGGCATTTTCACTACAGCCGGCCCATTGAATTATCAAATGACCGCAGTGACAAATGGAGAGACTGCGAGACACAATCGCGGCGGGGGGGGGGGGGGAGGCCTGTCTGACAAGCGGCGAATAGCGTGTGGCGTGGGGGGTGGGGGCAATAGGTTGGACAGAGGCGCCATACATCACCAAGCGCCGCCTTGCATATCAGTGGGGGAGATCTCGCGATGTGCGCCAGCCGCGTGCGTGATGCGCGATCCCATGATGGGCTAGTCCAACAAGGTATACCATGTTGGGCTAGCCCAATCCCAGATTGGGCTGAATACCATGTTGGGCTACGACATATATACACCTCGCCGCGCTGAGGCGCGGCGAAACAAGCTGTTTTAAAAAAGTTGAGTTGTTTTATTAATACAGAGTGGTTTGTGAGTGTTTTAAAGTGGAAGAGTAAAAGAGTGGATACTTTTGCAAAGTATTTCGAAGCCTTTCCGATATGACTGTGTGTGTGTGTGTGTGTGTGTGGGCTGTGTCGGATCGGTTCATCTATAAAAACTTAGACAGACAGACAGACAGACAGATGACGCGCGCCCGCCCGGAGTCCACTATTCATGCGCTACTTCTGACACGCTCCTTTCTGAGGGGTTCTTGCAGGGCAACATTGGGATCGCCCGGGATTATTTTTTTGAGCAAGACACACGCATTTCTGAGCGGTTGTTGCAGGGCAACATTGGGATCGCCCGGGATTAATTTTTTTAGCAAACAAAGTTGTTCGTAAGAAAAGGGTTTAAAAAAACAAAAGTATTTCTTTAGGAATGACCGTTCAACAACTGCCTCAACGTAAGCTTTCAAACGGTCGAACGAATGCCGCTCTACAACGTAAGACGAGCGAGTTAGGGCCGATTTGCTGTTTGAACCTTTGAGTTACTGTAGCTCACCAAATTCAAACTTTCGAATCTCGACTTCTCTTAACGGAATGATTAGTGTGACGAAACCTATTCAACAAACTCAAGATCGTCTCTCTACGACGGAAGACGAGCATGTTAGAGAAGTTTTGCGTTTTGAACTTTTGGGTTACTGTAGCTCGCGATATTCAAACTTTTGAGTTTCGACCAATAGAAGAACAAATGATCAGTGAGTCAAGAGCTATCCAGCAACTCAAGATCGTCTCTCTACGACGCACGCTGAGCGAGTTAGAGCGATTTCTATGCTAAAAACACGAGAATGTCGCTTTTCGTGGTGCGTGTTCGCGCAATTAACAAATTTTTCGCGCCAAGTGAAAGAGCACGTCGAGACCTTTTAGTTGACCAATCGCACGGCGCTCAGCGACGTAAGACGAGCGTGTTAGAGCCGTTTTGCGTTTTGGACCTTCAGGTTACTGTAGCGCGCGGAATTCAAACTTTTGGATTTTAACTTCTCTTAACGGAATTATCAGTGTGCCGAAACCTATTCAACGAACTCAAGATCGTCTCTCTATGACCATACGTGTAACCGGGGGGGGGGGGGGGGGGGGGGGGGGGGGTGAGCCCCCCCCCCCCTAGCCGAAAGTGTACCCCCCCCCCCATACCCCCCAGGTACCCCCCTCCCGCCTTCCCCAAAAGACCCCCCCCCGAGAATTTGAAAAAATTTAGCCTGCGGCGCTTAAAAATGGCAAAAATTTCGCCTGCGGCGCTTGAAAATAGCAAAATTTTCGCCTGCGGCGCTATATTTTGGACGTTTTTGACCAAAATTAAGCGATTTTTGGCACTTTTTGGCCTATTTTTGCAAAATTTTCTTATTTTTTGTTACTTTTTTGGCAAAATTTTTAGGTCATTTGACCCCCCCTCCAGGGGCCTCAGACCCCCCCCCCTGAGGGGTCCTATACCCCCCCCCCCCCCCCCGACCCCCCCCCCCCCCCTGGCCGGTTGGCGCTTACACGTATGTCTATGACGGAAGACGAGCGAGTTAGATAAGTTTCCCGTTTTAAACCTTTGGGTTACTGTAGCCCCCGAAATTCAAACTTTTGAGTTTCGACCAATAGAAGAACAAATGATCAGTGAGTCGAGAGCTATCCAACCAACCAAAGATCATCTCCCTACGACGCACGCTGAGCGAGTTAGAGCGATTTCTGCGTTAAAAACGCGAGAATGTCGCTTTTCGCGTTGCGTGTTTGCGTAATTAAGAAACTTTTTATGCCAAACGAAAGCGCACGTCGAGACCTCTTAGTTGACCTATCGCACGCTGCTCTACGACGTAAGACGAGCGAGTTATAGCCGTTTTCCGTTTTGACCTTTGGATAACTGTAGCGCGCGCAATTCAAAGTTTTGAAAGTCGAAACTGTGCTCGCAAAGCTCAGTGAGTCGAGACCTATCCATAAAGTCCAAGATCTCCTTCCTACGACTTACCAACGCCGAGATCTGAGAGCGTGACGAACGGACGGACGGACGAACGCACGCACGAAAAGCTCTCGTAGGGGTTCGCCCGGCTGAGGCCGGGCGAAAAAATGAGGCACCGAATTTGGCATCGAGCGTGCGTGCCTTTTGCGTGGTGCAATACTTTTGATTTTACTCTAAGTGTGCTGTATGTTTCTAGTGGTGTTGTTAAATTTGTTTTGTTTTGATCTTAGTGCGTTGCTGTGTTTTGACGATCTCTTATTTTAATGCGACGCTCCGCTTTCAGGAGAGCGTAAACAATGCTTGATTGAGAAATTGGCTCTCAGACGCACCGCCCAATTCCTATCCCCCGCTACACTACACACGGTACACGTTCTAGCTAGACAAGACATCGTGATGCACTATAACCGCATTTGGAATCTCGTGTGCCTCGAGATAAAACAAACGAAAACGAGCGAAGCTATCCTGAAGCGTCATTCATAAACATTTCGGCTACCTTTGGCTATCACTCATTATCACAATACCGTTGTGGCGAATCGGTACGTTGACCGAGGCAGTTTCTCCTGCAGCGTCTGCCAGTGTCCGACGGTCGCATCCCACATCTCGATGGAGTCAAGATAGTGGTAGCAGCCGCCGTCACAGTTGACTCCTCCCAGGGCGTAGAGTCTGGCCTCGAATTCGGCCAGACCGAAGAACCCCCTCTTTTCTCCCATGGAGGGGAAGGGCAGCCAGCGGTCACTGGACACCTCGTAACGCTCGCAGCTGCTGAGGTAGCCCCTTCTATTGCGTCCTCCGCAGAAGACAATGGAGGGCTGGCCTTCTACCGTCACGGCCGCCGCTGCCCCATATCTCCTCCTTTCACTCATTCTGTCCATCTCCACCCACCCATCCCCACTCTCGACGTCGTAGCGGAGGGTTCTGTCACTGTATCCAATGTCGTCAGTTCTTCCTCCAATGACGTAGAGGAAGGGGTGGATGAAGGCGGCGCTGGCACCACCAGACACTCCAAAGGGCATGTCGTGTGGCAGCGTTTGCCAGACGCCCTCGGCAGAGGACAGCCACTCGCAGCTGGACAGATCGCTGCCATTGTAACCTCCGCAGACAAAGAAACGCCCATCTAAATGCCAGAGCACATAAAGATAAGCTGATGTTGACTTCAGGCAGGGACAAGCACACCTGACAGGGCGGAGGGGGGGGGGGGGGGGGGAGGAGGGGTACCCATTAGCCACCTATCCCCAGCTACTTGTTTGCCTCAAACATAATCATGGTTGGCGCGGTAGCGCCAAACCATAATATGTTCCATGAAGGCCGCGCGCACCTTTTCCCATCGTCACGATGTTTGTTTCTCGGGCTGTACTAAACGGAAGTGGATGAAATTTGGCACACTAAAGGACTTTGTCATAAATAGATTAAATTCCAAATTTGGTGAAAATCGGTACAGTGTAGCAAAAGTTACAGGCGCAAAAAGGATCGCGGCGCGTTTCTTGTCCCACGGGCGGGGGGTGACTTCTTCTCCTTCTTCTCCTCCTCCTCCAGATCACGCTCTAACGTCCATCAATCAGGATCTCGTCCAGTCGCCTTCCATTCTTCCCACCGATGGTTGCGCGCATATAACACCAACCCCCGAAGTGCCCCCGCCTGTTCAGGAGGCCCTGCATAGGTGTCCCAAAATTGTCCTGTTAAGTTTTGTGCGTGCCTCAAAGTGCCCCTGCTTGTTCAGGAGGCCCTGCATAGGTGCCCCATAATTGTCCCGTTAAGTTTTGTGCGTGCCTCAAAGTGCCCCGCTCGTTCAGGAGGCCCTGCATAAATGTCCCAAAATTGTCCTGTTAAGTTTTGTGCGTGCCTCAAAGTGCCCCCACTCGTTCAGGAGGCCCTGCATAGGTGTCCCATAATTGTCCTGTTAAGTTTTGAGCGTGCCTCAAAGTGCCCCCGCTTGTTCAGGAGGCCCTGCATAGGTGTCCCAAAATTGCCCTGTTCGCTTTGTGCGTGCTTCAAAGTGCCCCCGCTCGTTCAGGAGGCCCTGCATAGGTGTCCCAAAATTGTCCTGTTAAGTTTTGTGCGTGCCTCAAAGTGCCCCCGCTCGTTCAGGAGGCCCTGCATAGGTGTCCCATAATTGTCCTGTTAAGTTTTGAGCGTGCCTCAAAGTGCCCCCGCTTGTTCAGGAGGCCCTGCATAGGTGTCCCAAAATTGTCCTGTTTGCTTTGTGCGTGCCTCAAAGTGCCCCCGCTCGTTCAGGAGGCCCTGCATAGGTGTCCCAAAATTGTCCTGTTAAGTTTTGTGCGTGCCTCAAAGTGCCCCCGCTCGTTCAGGAGGCCCTGTATAGGTGTCCAAAAATTGTCCTTTTAAGTTTTGAGCGTGCCTCAAAGTGCCCCCGCGTGTTCAGGAGGCCCTGCATAGGTGTCCCAAAATTGTCCTGTTCGCTTTGTGCGTGCCTCAAAGTGCCCCCGCTCGTTCAGGAGGCCCTGCATAGGTGTCCCAAAATTGTCCTGTTAGTTTTGTGCGTGCCTCAAAGTACCCCCGCTCGTTCAGGAGGCCCTGCATAGGTGTCCCAAAATTGTCCTGTTAAGTTTTGTGCGTGCCTCAAAGTGCCCCCGCTCGTTCAGGAGGCCCTGCATAGGTGTCCCAAAATTGTCCTGTTCGTTTTGTGCGTGCCTCAAAGTGCCCCCGCTCGTTCAGGAGGCCCTGCATAGGTGTCCCAAAATTGTCCTGTTCGTTTTGTGCGTGCCTCAAAGTGCCCCCGCTCGTCCAGGAGGCCCTGCATGCGTGTTACCAAATTGCCCTGCTCGTCCCGTACGTTACCAAAATATGTCAAACTCGTACGAGAGCCTTTACAGTCGTGTCTCAAGGTGGCCTACATCGGTAACGTGGGTTGATTGGCTCCGCCAATCAAAAAGTAAGATTATTTCATGTAAAATGCCTAAAGGCAGAAAGGGGAATATGTTCCAAGTATGAAGCATGTAAAAGTAAGAGTATTGAACGATATTCCTATGGTGTAGCAAATGCGGCGCTTTGCGCCGCCCACCAATTTGTTAAAGAAAGAATAGTACCAGTATTGATTGAAAGAAAGCACTTTCGACTAAAATCATCCACACAAACTGCGCAAAGGTCACAACGACACGCGGTAACATATTCGGCACATCGTAGCGTGTCGTTGTGACCTTTGCGCAGTTTGTGTGGATGATTTTAGTCGAAAGTGCTTTCTTTCAATCAATACTGGTACTATTCTTTCTTTAACAAATTGTTGGGCGGCGCAAAGCGCCGCATTTGCTACACCATAGGAATATCGTTCAATACTCTTACTTTTACATGCTTCATACTTGGAACATATTCCCCTTTCTGCCTTTAGGCAGAAACATGAAGTGTACCTATGTATGTACCTGCTTATGCCTACATACTGTATCTATCTCAGGCAGGTACGGTATGTGTATAGTACCTCCCACTGCGTAGGCTGCATGCTGCCTGGCCACGCTCAAGGGCGGTCCATCCACGAATGAATCGGCGTTGGGTGCCAGCAGCTCCGTTGAATTGCAATATCTTTCATAAGGATCAAAGCAGTCTCCACCGGCGACGACCAGCGTCCCGTCGGCCAGTCTTCCCGCCGCGTGGTTGTATCTCCCCATTCTCAGTCTCTCCTCCCCGCTGACCATCTCTCTTGTCCTGGGATAGAATGACGACACATTGTTATAAGTGGGATAGCCGCCAGTGACAACGATGGCGTCTGAAGAGAAGGAAGAAGGGACGAATCTGATTGAGATTTCAGAAAGAGTGCACCTATTGCTAAAGTGACGACACTTTGCCAATGGGCAAACTACATTTTACTCTCACCGAACTCGAACGTTGAAACAACCTACACATGCACTGCGACATTCCCAAGTAGGTACAGTGGAAAGCTGTTGTTTAGCCAGTAACTAAACTGAGTTAATTAGTAACCTAACATATTTGGTCAGTTAACAAGCGTATGTAGTTTTGCACTCTTTTGTTGGTTTGTCAAAAGAAGCGACAGTGAATATGTATTGTTGCGATTAATTGTGTGAAAGAAGTTCTGGTATTTTTTCGGTAGTCCGGTATTTTTTCGGAAGTTCTGGTATTCAAACTGTTAGTGGGGTAAACACTCCTCCATCTACTTCATATCCTGCTTAGGCCTGCTGTGCACCTCCGGTACGAAGCTGAAAGAATGCTGATTCTGGACGTCCAGATTGCGCATACCGTGTTGGGGGCATGGCTCTTTTTTCGCCGCGCCTCAGCGCGGCGAGGTGTATATATACGGATGACAATGTCTGTCTGTGTGTCCGTGTGTCTGTGTGTCTGTGTGTCTGTGTGTCTGTGTGTCCGTGGCACCGAAGTAAAATATGTTACATATGTGGTCAAGTAGAGTCAAGGTCGCTGAGTACGGATCCAATGTCCGTTTGTGTTGCTAATTTCGCATTTTCGAGATATTCACAATTAAAATTCAAAAATGTCGAAAATCGACTTTTTCACCTGATGAGCTAGCCGCGAAATTTCTTCAGAAATGGAAAGAGCACGGACCGCTAATAATTTGTAACACGAAAGAAATTTTTTGTCGATGTGAAATTTGATAGAAATACGAAATTGTTTGTCGAAATTCCATAAATTGGCAAAAATAGAAAGTGATTTATTGACAAATGTGAATGCAGAAATTGAAAGGTCGCAAGCCAGTAAGAATTTGTGACATAGTTTTTCAGTTTTGAAAAATTGCAATTTGGAGATATTTGCAATTAAAATATGAAAATGTCGAAAATCGACTTTTTCGCCTGATGAGCTAGCGGCGAAATTTCTTCAGAAATGGAAAGAACATAGGCCGTGGACAATTTGAAACACAAAAGAAATTTTTTGCATATATGCGGAATTTCATAAAAATACGCAATTATTTGTCAAAATTTCATAAACTGACAAAAATAGAACGTCATTCATTGACGAATTTGAACGCAGAAATGGTAAGACTGTATGCCAATAATAATTTGTGACATAGTTTTACACTTTCAATAAGTTGCAATTTTGAGATATTTAGAATTAGAATAAAAAATTCCAAAATCGACATTTTCGTTTAATGGCCAAAACAGCTGTTTGTTGATGAATGTGTACGCGGAATTAGACGTGCCATACGCCAAAAGGAATTCGCTATGACGAACAACTGCGCCAAACTTTTGGCAAGTTTTTTTTGTTTGATGTGACGTTTTCACACCGGTACCGGGTTTTTCCGCTTAAGCGCCCCGGGGCGCTTACGTTGAAATGGGTCCTGAGACGACCTAAAGTTGGCGCCACCTAAGCGCCCCGGGGCGCTAAAACGGAAAATGCTCTAAAGTATTGTAGGAGAGTTCTGGTGACTTATTATGACTTTCTGTGCATTTATATGGTTCTCTAAGTGTCCAACCGACAATTTCCAGACCCAAAGACATCACATCGGGCAGTTGCATTGAACTTCAAAGCAAAATGAGGCCCTGTAACTCGGTGCGAGCGACCTACACAGCTTCCTCAACCTCTGCCAAACCACATATATGCGGGATTCGAGCAATTTACTGCTTCACATATCTTTAAAGCTCGCCTAACATAGGTCTAAGATGTGATGCTTTTGCAATATTCCAAGCTTTCTCGGGTAATTTACCCGTCAGACCCGCTATTTTAGTGCCATCATGACGAAAAATTTTGGCACCACGTAAGCGCCCCGGGGCGCTTATATGGCAGTGAAAACCTCGTAAGCGCCCCGGGGCGCTTATGCGGGGGGGGGGGCGCTTAAGCGGAAAAACCCGGTAGGAAATATCAGATAAACGGCGTCGTATCATGCCGATACCATATAGCGAACGCGGCGATATCACTGAGCTTTAGATCAGTTGTACAGACAACCGTATCGTGGTAATAGCTGCATTTGAATTGTGGTACACGTTTTCAAGATCCCTTCGCTAGATGCGGCTAATTATGCGAATGAAATTCACTAAACTGTTCGCCAAGATTTGACAGGCACAAAGTATAGGTTGAACTTTTTACACACACAGCTTGTTTCGCCGCGCCTCAGCGCGGCGAGGTGTATATATACGGATGACAATGTCTGTCTGTCTGTGTGTGTGTGTGTCCGTCCGTGGCACCGAAGTAAGATATGTGGCATATGTGGTCAAGTAGAGTCGAGATCGCTGAGTACGGATCCGATGTCCGTTTGTGTTGCTAATTTCGCATTTTCGAGATATTCGCAATTAAAATTCCAAAATGTCGAAAATCGACTTTTTCGCCTGATGAGCTAGAATTGAAATTTCTTCAGAAATGGAAAGGGCGTAGACAGAGGATAATTTGTAACACAAAAGAAATTTTTTGTAAATGTGGAATTTAATAGAAATACGCGATTATTTGTCAAAATTACACAAATTGACAAAAATAGAACGTCATTTATTGACGAATTTGAATGCAGAAATAGTAAGGCCGTATGTCAATAAGAATTTGTGACATAGTTTTACAGTTTTCGTAAATTGCCATTTCGAGATATTTAGAATTAAAATGAAAAAATGTCAAAATCGACATTTTCGTTTGATGGGCTAGCGGCAAAATTTCTTCGGAAATGGAAAGGGCATAGACAGCGGATAATTTGTAACACAACAGAAATTTTTTGCAAATGTGGAATTCAGTAGAAATACGCGATTATTTGTCAAAAATTCTCCAAATTAACAAAAATATAACGTCATTTATTGACGAATGTGAATGCAGAAATGGTAAGGTCGTAAGTCAATAAGAATTTGAGACACAGCTTTACAGTTTTAATAAATTGCAATTACGAGATATTTAGAATTAAATTTACAAAGATGTCAAAATCGACATTTTCGTCTGATGAGCTAGCAGCGAAATTTCTTCAGAAATGGCAAGCGCAGAGACTGCGGATAATTAGTGGCATACAAGAAATTATTGCGAGTACTAAATTTGACAGAAATGATCAAATCTTGACAGAAATGTCATGATGTTATAAATCGTCAAAGCTCTGGTTTTCCATGAATGTTAACGTAGTACGCCAAGGGGAATTCCTGATCAAGAACGACCGGACCACACTGTTGGCAAGTTTTTTCTTGGATGTGACGGTTTCACACGGTAGGAAACATCAGATAAACGGCGTCGTATCATGCCGATAACATATAGCGAACGCGGCGATATCACTGAGCTTTAGATCAGCTGTACAGACAACCGTATCGTGGGGATAGCTGCACTTGCTATTAAGGTACACGTTCTCAAGACACTTTCTCCAGATGCGGCTAACGATGCGCACAAAGTTCACTATACTGCTCACCAAAATTTGACAGACACAAAGTATAGGTTGAACTTTTTACACACACAGCTTGTTTCGCCGCGCCTCAGCGCGGCGAGGTGTATATATACGGATGACAATGTCTGTCTGTCTGTCTGTCTGTCTGCCTGTGTGTCCGTCCGTGGCACCGAAGTAAGATATGTGACGTATGTGGTCAAGTAGAGTCAAGGTCGCTGAGTATGGATCCAATGTCCGTTTCTGTTGCTAATTTCGCATTTTCGAGATATTCACAATTAAAATTCCAAAATGCCGAAAATCGACTTTTTCACCTGATGAGCTAGCCGCGAAACTTCTTCGGAAATGGAAAGAGCACAGACCGCTGATAATTTGTGACACGAAAGAAATTTTTTGTCGATGTGAAATTTGATAGAAATACGAAATTGTTTGTCGAAATTTCATAAATTGACAAAAATAGAACGTAATTTATTGACAAATGTGAATGCAGAAATTGAAAGGTCGCAAGCCAGTAAGAATGTGTGACATAGTTTTTCAGTTTTGAAAAATTGCAATTTGGAGATATTCACAATTAAAATATGAAAATATCGAAAATCGACTTTTTCGCCTGATGAGCTAGCGGCGAAATTTCTTCAGAAATGGAAAGAACATAGGCCGCGGACAATTTGTAACACAAAAGAAATTTTTTGCATATGCGGAATTTCATAGAAATACGCAATTATTTGTCAAAATTTCATAAATTGACAAAAATAGAACGTCATTTATTGACGAATATGAATGCAGAAATTGAAAGGTCGTAAGCCAGTAAGAATTTGTGACATGGTTCTACAGCTTTGAAATACTGCAATTTAGAGATATTTACAATTAAAATATAAAAAAGTCGAAAATCGATTTTGTCGCCTGATGGACTAACGGCGAAATTTCTTCAGAAATCGAAAGAGCATAGACCGCGGATAATTTGTAACACAAAAGAAATTGTTTGCAATTGTGGAATTTTATAGAAATACGCCACAATTTGCCAAAATTCTACAAATTGACAAAAGCGTTATAACGCAGAAATACGTACACCAAACGCGATTCCAGGTAGAGAACGACTGCACCAAACGGTGGGAAAGTTTTTTTGTTCGATGTGGCGTATTCCTACAGGTATAAAACTTCAGATGAACGGCGTCGTATCATGCCGATACCATATAGCGAACGCGGCGATATCACTGAGCTTTAGATCAGTTGTACAGACAACCGTATCGTGGTAATAGCTGCATTTGAATTGTGGTACACGTTTTCAAGATACCTTCGCTAGATGCGGCTAATTATGCGAATGAAATTCACTATACTGTTCACCAAGATTTGACAGACACAAAGTATAGGTTGAACTTTTTACACACACAGCTTGTTTCGCCGCGCCCCAGCGCGGCGAGTATACATACGGACGCTATTGTCTGTTCGTGTTTTTTCGCCGCGCCCCAGCGCGGCGAGTATATATACGGACGCTATTGTCTGTTCGTGTGTGTGTCTGTGTGTCTGTCTGTGTGTCTGTCTGTGTCACAAAACTAGACATGACGGTTAGTGCCACCCAATGGAGTCAAATGCGCTGAGTAACGTGCCGTTGTCCGTTTCTGTTGCTAATTTCCCTATTTCGAGATATTTACAATTAAAATACAAAAATGTCAAAAATGACACTTTTATTTGCAAGTCGTATCGGCAAAGTTTTTGCTGAAATGGAAAGGGCACAAGACGCGATGAATTTGTGACATAGTTTCGGATTTTGGAATTCACCAAATTAGGGATATTTTCAAGGTTTTTGTCAAAATTCCCAAATTTCGAACAATTCAAACAGCTTATATTCTAAAACTTCTTTGCACCGATGTATCGAGCATAGTCTGCCAAGTATTTAGCAAATAGTTTCAGCAACTGTAATTAACGTAATTTAGGATATTTTTAAGGATTTCGTTAAAATCCCCAAATTTCGACAATTTCAAGCAGCTTAAATTTCAAAATTTCTTTTCACGGATGTGTCGAGCATAGTCTACCAAATATTTATCAAATAGTTTCAGATTTTATAATTAACGAAATTGGGGATATTTTCAAGGGTATTGTCAAAAATCCAAAATTTCGACAATTTCAAAAAGCTTAAATTTCATAATTTCTTTGCGCGAATGTATGGAGCATAGTCTGCCAAGCATTTAACAAATAGTTTCAGATTTTATAATTAACGAAATTAGGGATATTTTCAAGGGTATTTTCAAAATTCCCAAATTTCGGCAATTTCAAACAGCTTAAATTTCAAAATTTCTTTGCACGGATGTGTCGAGCATAGTCTGCCAAGTATTTAGCAAATAGTTTCAGAGACTATAATTAATGAAATTTAGGATATTTTTAAGGGTTTTGTCAAAATCCCCAAATTTCGACAATCTCAAACGGCTTAAATTTCAAAGTTGCTTTGCACGGAAGTATCGAGCATAGTCTGCCATGTATTTAACAACAAGTTTCGGATTTTATAATGAAAGAATTTACGTATATTTTCAAGGGTATTGTTAAAATTCCAAAATTTAGACAATTTTAAATAGCTTATATTTCAGAATGTCTTTGCATAATTGTGTCGGGCATAGTCTGCCAACTATTTAGCAAGTAGTTCTATATTTTATAATTAACGAATTTAGGCATATTTTCAAGGTTTTTCTCAAAATTGCCAAATTTCGACATTTTCAATCAACTTAGATTTCAAAATATCTTTGCGTGGATGTACCGGGCGTAGTATGTCAAGTAATTATGAAACGGTTTCAGATTTTAAAATTCAAGAAATTAGGGATATTTTCAAGGGTTTTGCAAAATATGGCAGATTTCGGCATTTTCAAATGGCTATAACTAAGCAATATTTTTCCATGTATGTGTCGTGCAACGTATGTTTTGCCACCTATTCGATCGAACACGAAACGCGGCAATTACTGTGCGGTTCTGCAATCTACAGCAACGGTGTCGTAACCGCCCGCATTTGTGACCCAAAAGAAAAAGGCGTCGTCCCATTTAGACCCTCTTCATTCCAAAGTGAACCTGCGGCGAACATTCCTGATCCATTTATGGATCAGTATTTTTATCAGATATTTTCAAGGGTTTTGTAAAATATGGCAGATTTCGGCATTTTCAAATGGCTATAACTAAGCAATATTTTTCCATGTATGTGTCGTGCAACGTATGTTTTGCCACCTATTCGATCGAACACGAAACGCGACAATTACTGTGCGGTTCTGCAATCTACAGCAACGGTGTCGTAACCGCCCGCATTTGTGACCCAAAAGAAAAAGGCGTCGTCCCATTTAGACCCTCTTCATTCCAAAGTGAACCTGCGGCGAACATTCCTGATCCATTTATGGATCAGTACCCCCCAATACGAATCGCATAGGCAACGATTGCCCAAGAATGGCACAAACTACCTTTGAAAACTCGAGGTAACTGCGGCGAAACTCCCCGAAGAAATGCTCAACATTCTATTCTGACGCACTATTGAATATACTCCTCAAATGCTCAACACACTATGCAATGCCAATCAACCTTCATCGGGTACCCAGTTTTTTCGCCGCGCCTCAGCCCGGCGAGGTGTATATATACGGATGACAATGTCTGTCTGTGTGTCCGTGTGTCTGTGTGTCTGTGTGTCTGTGTGTCTGTGTGTCTGTGTGTCCGTGGCACCGAAGTAAAATATGTGACATATGTGGTCAAGTAGAGTCAAGGTCGCTGAGTACGGATCCAATGTCCGTTTGTGTTGCTAATTTTGCATTTTCGAGATATTCACAATTAAAATTCAAAAATGTCGAAAATCGACTTTTTCACCTGATGAGCTAGCCGCGGAATTTCTTCAGAAATAGAAAGAGCACGGACCGCTAATAATTTGTAACACAAAAGAAATTTTTTGTCGATGTGAAATTTGATAGAAATACGAAATTGTTTGTCGAAATTTCATAAATTGACAATAATAGAACGTAATTTATTGACAAATGTGAATGCAGAAATTGAAAGGTCGCAAGCCAGTAAGAATTTGTGACATAGTTTTTCAGTTTTGAAAAATTGCAATTTGGAGATACTTACAAATAAAATATTAAAATATCGAAAATCGACTTATTCGCCTGATGAGCTAGCGGCGAAATATCTTCAGAAATGGAAAGAACATAGGCCGTGAACAATTTGTAACACAAAAGAAATTCTTTGCATATGCGGAATTTCATGGAAATGCGCAATTATTTGTCAAAATTTCATAAACTGACAAAAATAGAACGTCATTTATTGACGAATGTAAATGCAGAAATTGAAAGGTCGTAAGCCAATAAGAATTTGTGACATGGTTCTACAGCTTTAAAATACTGCAATTTAGAGATATTTACAATTAAAATATAAAACAAGTCGAAAATCGATTTTGGCGCCTGATGGACAAGCGGTGAAATTTCTTCAGAAATCGAAAGAGCATAGAACGCGGATAATTTGTAACACAAAAAAGTTGTTTGCAATTGTGGAATTTCATAGAAATACGCCACATTTTGCCAAAATTCTACAAATTGTCAAAAGTGTCATAACGCAGAAATGCGTACACCAAACGAAATTCCTATAGTAGAGAACGACTGCACCAAACAGTTGGCAAGTTTTTTGTTCGATGTGGCGTATTCCCACAGGTATAAAACTTCAGGTGAACGGCGTCGTATCATGCCGATACCATATAGCGAACGCGGCGATATCACTGAGCTTTAGATCAGTTGTACAGACAACCGTATCGTGGTAATAGCTGCATTTGAATTGTAGTACATGTTTTCAAGATACCTTCGCTAGATGCGGCTAATTATGCGAATGAAATTCACTATACTGTTCACCAAGATTTGCCAGACACAAAGTATAGGTTGAACTTTTTACACACACAGCTTGTTACTCTAAGCTTGTTGTCTGTCTCTGTGTGTGTGTGTGTGTGTGTGTGTGTGTGTGTGTGTGTGTGTGTGTGTGTGTGTGTGTGTGTGTGTGTGTGTGTGTGTGTGTGTGTGTGTGTGTGTGTGTGTGTGTGTGTGTGTGTGTGTGTGTGTGTGTGTGTGTGTGTGTGTGTGTGTGTGTGTGTGTGTGTGTGTGTGTGTGTGTGTGTGTGTGTGTGTGTGTGTGTGTCTGTCTGTGTCACAAAACTAGACATGACGGTTAGTGTCACCCAATGGAGTCGAATGCGCTGAGTAACGTGCCGTTGTCCGTTTCTGTTGCTAATTTCCCTATTTCGAGATATTTACAATTAAAATATGAAAATGTCAAAAATGACACTTTTATTTACAAGCCGTATCGGCAAAGTTTTTGCTGAAATGGAAAGGGCATAAGACGCGATGAATTTGTGACATTGTTTTGGATTTTAGTATTCACGAAATTAGGGTTATTTTTAAGGGTTTTGTCGAAATTCCCAAATTTCGACAATTTCAAACGGCATAAATTTCAAAAGTTCTTTGCACCGATGTATCGAGCATAGTCTGCCAAGTATTTAGCAAATAGTTTCAGCGAATATAATTAACAAAATTTAGGATATTTTTAAGGATTTTGTTAATACCCCCAAATTTCGACAATTTCAAACAGCTTAAATTTCAAAATTTCTTTCCACGGATGTGTCGAGCATAGTCTGCCAAGTATTTATCAAATAGTTTCAGATTTTATAATTAACGAAATTAAGGATATTTTTAAGGGTATTGTCAAAATTCCCAAATTTCGACAATTTCAAAAGGCTTAAATTTCAAATTTTATTTGCACGGATGTATCGAGCATAGTCTGCCAAGTATTTAGCAACTAGTTTCAACTTTTATAATTAGCGAAATTAGGTATATTTTCAAGGGTATTGCCAGAATTCCCAAATTTCGACAATTCCAAACGGCTTCAATTTCAAAATTTCTTCACATGGTTGTGTCGGGCGTAATCTGCCAACTAGTTAACAAATAGTTTCAGATTTAGTAATTAACGAAATTAGGGATATTTTCAAGGGTTTTGTTATATTTCCCAAATTTCAACATTTTCAAGTAGCGTAAATTTCTAAATGCCTTGACTTTGGTTGTGTCGGGCATTGTCTGCCAAATATTTAGCAAATAGTTCTAGATTTTATAATCAACGAATTTAGGGATATTATCAAGGTTTTTGTTAAAATTCCCAAATTTCGACAATTTCAAATAGCTTAAATTTCAAAATGTCTTGGCATGGTTGTGTCGGGTATTGTCTGCCAAATAGTTCTAGAATTTATAATTAACGAATTTTGCAACGGTGCCATAACCGTCTGCATTTTTTCGCCCGCCCTCAGGCGGGCGACACCATACGAGAGCTCGGCGTGCGTGCGTGCGTGCGTGCGTGCGTGCGTACGTGCGTGCGTACGTAACGCTCCCAGATCTCGGCGTTGGAAAGTCGCAGAGCGGAGATCTTGGGCTCTGCGGATAGGTCTCGACTCACTGATCATTCAGCTAAGAGGTTTCAAAATTCAAAAGTTTGAATTGCGCGCGCTACAGTAATCCGAAGGTAAAAACGCAAAACGGCTCTAACTCTCTCCTGTTACGTCGTAGAGCGGGAATCGACACGTCAGGTGAAAGCTCTCGACGCTTTCTTTCATGCGGCTATAAAAGTTTTTCAATTACGGAAACACGCACCGCGGAAAACGCCATTCTCGGCATTTTGGCGCAAAAATCGCTCGAACGCGCTCAACTTGCGTCGTAGAGAGACGATCTCGAGCTTTTTGAATAGCTCCCGACTCACTGATCATTTGTTCTCTCATTGGTCGAAACTCAAAAGTTTAAATTTCGCGAGTTACAGTAACTCGAAGGTGCAAAAGCACAAAACGGCTCTAACTCGCTCATCTTACGTCGTAGAGTGGCAATCGGCACGCCAGGTGAAAGCTCTCGACGTGTTCTTTCATGCGGCTACAAAAGTTTGTTGAATTACGCAAACACGCACCGCAGAAAACGCCATTCTCGAGATTTTGACACTAAGCTCGCTCTTTGCTACATGCAGAAGTGCGACACTGTTTGATTGCTCGTAGTGCTTTGTAGTCAATTGTTTGTCAAAACTTTAACAAGTTTTTGTCACTTTTTTAAAAGCGTTGCTTGAAAGAGGGATGTTCTTGCTCAAAAAGCCAAATCGCGGGCGAAATCAATATTGCTATGCAATACCCTCTTGCAAAGGTGGAGCTCGTGAAGCGGAGCATGCGGGCGATGAACTCTCGCACTCTCTGCAGAAAGAACGCGACTCTATGCAATGTCAGTCAGAATGCGAACTCAAATTTTTAATACCGGAGCTTGTTGACCCAAAAGAAAAGGGCGTCGTCCCATTTAGACCCTCTTCATTCCAAAGTGAACCTGCGGCGAACATTCCTGATCCATTTATGGATCAGTACCCAGCAATGCGCCTTATAGGCATCGATTGCCCAAGAATGGCACAAACTTTCTTTGGAAACTCGAGGTAACTGCGGCGAAACTCCCCGAAGTAATGCTCAACTTTCTATTCTGACACACTATGGAATACACTCCTCAAACGCACGAAACACTATGCGATGCCAATCAACCATCATCGGGTACCCAGTTTTTACTCTAAGCTTGTTCCAATGCCAATTCTGGACGCCGCGCCGTCCAGAATCGGCATTATGCGGAATCTGGACGAATGCGGAAAGTGGACGCAACATATATACGGATGACAATGTGTGTATGTGTGTCTGTGTGTGTGTGTTTCCGTCGCACCGAAGTAAAACACATGACATATGTTGTCAGGTAGAGTCAAGGTCACTGAGTACGGATCCGATGTCCGTTTCTGCTGCTAATTTTGCGTTTTCGAGATATTCACAATTAAAATTCAAAAATGTCGAAAATCGAAGGGTCTGAAGGGCTAGCGGCGAAATTTCTTCAGAAATGGCAAGGGCATAGTTCGCGGCTAATTTGAAACACAAAAGAAAATTTTTGCAAATGTGGAATTTGATAGAAATACGCGATGATTTACCAAAATTCAATAAATTGACAAAAATAGAAAGTCATTTATTGACAAATGTGACTCCAGAAATGGCAAGGACGAATGCCCGTAAGAATTTGTGACGTAATGTGACAGTTTTAATAAACTGCAATTTCGAGATATTTATAATTAAAATTAAAAACTGTCAAATCTGGTATTTTCGTCTGATGGGCTAGCAGCGAAATTTCTTCAGAAATGGAAAGGGTGTAGACAGCAGACAATTATAACACAAAAGAAAATTTTTTGCAAATGTGAAATTTGATAGAAATGCGCTATTAATTTGCCCGAATGCCATAAACTGACAAAAATAGAACACCATTTACTGACAAATGGGAATGCAGAAATGGTAAGGCCGTATGTCAAAAAGAATTTGTGCCATTGCTTGAGAGTTTCATTAAATTGCAATTTTGAGATATTAAGAATTAAATTTACAAAATGTCAAAATCGACCTTTTCGTCTGGTGGGCTAGCAGCGAAGTTTCTTCAGAAATGGCAAGTGCAGAGACTACTGATAATTATGTAGTAACATAAAAGAATTTTTTGCAAGTATTAAAATTGATAGATTTTTGATAGAAAGGTAAATGCAGGCACTGGCAGGGGCACAGTGTCAGAAGACATTAGCTCTATCTATAATCTCCTAAGGGCTAAACACAAGCATCCATGTGTTAGCCTCAGTGTATTCAGAGGCACGGGAACAGGTTCGATGATAAATGCAGGCACTGGCAAGAGCGCAGTGTCAAGAGACTTTTTTATGCAAAGTTCGGTGTAATCAAAGGCACGGCGGTGGGCGCAATGGTAAATGCAGGCACTGGCAGAGGCACAGTGTCAGAAGACATTAAATCTATCTGAAATCTCCTATGGGCTAAATGCAAGCTTCCATGTGTTAGCTTCAGTGTATTCCGAGACATGGGAGCTGGTGCAACCCTAAAAGCAGGCACTGATAGAGGCACAGTGTCAAATGACTTTAGATCTATCAGATTCTCCTATGGGCTGTTGTGAGCATTGGCCGTGAGCCATAGGCCAATACATGTTGTGAGCAGTGGCTGATTTCCATGGGTCGATACAAATGGCTCTGTTTCCATAGGTGTTCAGCTATAGATATACACTATCACCTATGGGCTAAAGGCACTAGTCCTATATACTAAGCGGCATAGAGTCTGTCTGTTTGTTATCGCGATAACTCTCGACAGCGTTGATGGATCGCGATGATCTATACATCAAAAGAACCGCTATACTCTGAAGTTGTGCGCCTCCTATTGTGGACTTTGTCCGATGACTAAATTCCACAATAATTCGCAAATATCGGCTGAGCCAGTACATTCTGAGCACAGAAGGCACCACACGCTGTGATTGGCATTTGATTTCGCGCCGGACAATCGCGATGATCTATACATCAAAAGAACCGCTATACTCTGAAGTTGTGCGCCTCCTATTGTGGACTTTGTCCGATGACTAAATTCCACAATATGGACTTTGTCCGATTCCTAAATCCTATATACTAAGCGCCATAGAGTGTGTCTGTTTGTCTGTTTGTCTGTTTGTTTGTTAACACGATAACTCTTGACACAGTTGACGGATCCTGGAGATCTATAGCTCAAAAGAACCACCTCTGCCTGGAATAGTGCATCTCCTATTGTGGGCTTTTGCTGATTACTAAATTCCACAAAAATCACGAAAATATCGACTGCACAGCACATTCTGGGCACTCAGGGGTGACTGCAAGTCACTATCGAGCAGATTTTGGGCTATTGCGTCACCATTCACTACAGAATTGTCGCTGTGAGACTCCGAGGTGTATTTGGAGGCACGGGAGCAGGTGCGATGGTAAATGCAGGCACTGGCAGCGGCACAGTGTCAAGTGACTTTTGATCTATCTGATGACCATAGAGATTCTCCTACGGGCTAAAGGCTCTAGTCCTATATACTAAGCGGCAAAAGGTCTGTCTGTCTGTCTGTCTGTCTGTCTGTCTGTCTGTCTGTCTGTCTGTCTGTGTGTGTGTCTGTTTGTCCGGCCATTTTCTCTTGACACAGGCGACGGATCCTGGAGACTATAGCTCAAACTGACCGTCGTGAGCTGGAAGGAATCCCCTCCTATCTTAAAACTTTTGCAAATTACTAAATTCCACAAAAATCACGAAAATATTGACTGCAGAGTACATCCTCCTATATACTAAGCGGCATAGAGTCTGTTTGTTTGTCAACACGACAACTCTTGACACAGTTAACGGATCCTGGAGATCTATAGCTCAAAAGAACCACCTCTCCCTGGAATAGTGCGTCTCCTATTGTGAACTTTGGCTGATTACTAAATTCCACAAAAATTGCGAAAATATCCACTGCACAGCACATTCTGGGCGCTCAGGAGTGACTGCAAGTCACTATTGAGCACATTTCGGTCTATTGCATCACCATTCAGTACAGAGTTGTCGCTGCGAGACTCTGAGGTGTATTTGGAGGCACGGGAGCAGGTGCGATGGTAAATGCAGGCACTGGCAGGGGCACCGTGTCAAGTGACTTTAGATCTATCTGAAATGTCTTACGCGCTAAACTCAATTGTCAACGGGCTAACTCCAAGTGTCTATTGTGTATTGACAGGCATGGGAGCTGGTGCGATCCTAAACGTAGGCACTGGCAGCGGCACTGTGTCAAATGACTTGAGATCTATCTGAAATGTCCTACGGGCTAAGCCCAATTGTTGCCCAATTGTCGATGGGCTAACTGCAAGTGCCTATTGTCTATTGACAGGCATGGGAGCTGGTGCGATTCTAAACGTAGGCACTGGCAGGGGCACTGTGTCAAATGACTTGAGATCTATCCGAAAGGTGCTATTGGCTAAACCCAAATGTCTACAGGCTAAACCCAAGCGTCTGTTGTGTGTTTGCAGGCACAGGAGCTGATGCGATCCTAAATGTAGGCACTGGCAGGGGCACAGAGTCGAATGCCTTGAGACTTACCTGAAATGTTCTATGGGCTAAACCCAAGCGACTATAGGTAAAACCCAAGTGGCTATTGTGTATTACAGGCATGGGAGCTGGAGCGATCCTAAATGCAGGCACTGGCAGGGGCCCAGTGTCAAATGACTTGAGATCTGACTGTTATGTTCTGCAGTGCGCTGAATTCGATGATTGCGTTATCTCCTTCATGCTCTGTAGATTACCTAATGGCTATTGACCATAGAGATTCTCCTACGGGCTAAAGGCTCTAGTTCTGAGCACTAATGACGGTGTAGGAGAATTGGGTTTCCTACATACTTTGCTTTCGTTTGCTGTTGCTTCCGTCCGCTGTTCTCTCTCTGTTCCTGCGCCCTCGTGCGTGTTCGTTACAGTATGTAGGTTACTGTAGCGCCGTATTTCTTCAGTAGATAGGCAGGCGGCTGCAGTAATCGTCGTCGCTTCTTTGTTCCGCGCTCACTCGCCGTTCCCACGCTGTTGGCGCGGACGCTCAATTGCGTAAGCCTGTTTGGTGGCGCGCGTGTGTAGCCTAGCCAGCTAGCGTTGTGCGCTCTGTCTTTGTGTTGTGTTGTGAAGTGGCGTGCGTTGCGTACGTACGTGGCGATTGATAGTAGTGCGTCGTTTGCTTCAATATAATCGTCGATACGGGCTGCTCCTCTTTAGTTCTCTCGCTGCCTTTTCTCGAGTAGAGAAATGAGAGGCTCGCGTGCGCTGCGTTGCTTTGGCTTTGTGGTTGCTTGTGAGAAGTCAGTCGCCGTGCGTCGGAAGAACGACTGAGAGAGCATCGCAAAGAAGCACTGCACAGTTGCACTGGTTGGTGGAGGAGTTTCTGGTTGTTCTCTCCTGCTGTGCGCCTGGCAAGGTGGGCCGGCACAGGCAGTCGAGAGGCCGGACAGTCGGAAGAGAGGCTCCTGGGTCGGTTGTCGGCCAGGAAGCGGCTCTAGAGGGAGAGTGAGCTGGTTCTCAGCCAGAGGAGGCGGAAGGGAGAGTCGCCGGAGGGCTGAGAGCGCAGCGGTGGGCTGCCTGCCGTCGGACCAGCAGGTGGAGGAAGGCCCATCGTGCTGCAAGTGGTGTCCGAGACAGTGGATAGCCAGTGCAGTGTGGTGACTGCAGAGCTGTCGGAGCAGCTGGAATGGAAGCGCAGCTGACTGAGGTCGGCTAGTCTGAGATCAGTTGCAGCGCCGCTTCGACCACAGCTTGCGAAGTCTCCTGACGCTCTGAGTCGTCGGCTCAGCACGAGAGCTTGGGTGAGCGCTTTGGCTGAGAGGGTCAGCTACAGGTGCACGCCGCCGCTCTTGGAAGGTGCTGACGAAGTGTCCTACGCAGCGCTGAGGCTGGTAGAAGATCAGGTGCCTGAGGGCTTTCCCTGAAGGAGAGGCGAAAACAGGTGAGCTTGCGCAGCCGTGTAAAGAGTTAGAGAACTCTATTCGCCGCCTTCTATGGTAAAGACGACAACAGGAGCGCAGTCCTACCCTGAGACGTCCAGTATGGAGACTGATGACGTGGTGGGGACGTGCTGCTTCTGTGAGGAGGAGGTGCTGTCGTCGCAGTATCCCATCATGTGCGCTGGGCGCTGCGGGCGCTTGTCGCATGGTGACACGGGGCACAACTGCATCCCAGATGACCAGGTGGACGTGGCGAATGGCCCATGGACTTGTGGAGCTTGTCGCGCGGCCCAGAGAGCCAGCCAGGCGCCAGTCGCCAACGCTGATGAGACGCCAGTCTTCAGTCTGAATGGGGGTGGCAGTGGTGGAGGAGATGGCAGGCAGCCTCAGCAGAGTAGCGCTGGAGGGATTGACGTGCAGTCGCTGCTGACGCAGTTGACTTCAGTCATGGAGCAGAAGCTGACGCAGATGTCCTCTGCAGTGTTGACTCAGATGTCCACTGAGATGGACCAGAAGCTGCAACCTCTGAGTGGCAGTGTGACGAGCTTGGCGGATCGCATTGGGCGGCTGGAAGGGCAGACGCCAGTGTCGGCTGCGTCGACGACGAGCAGTGCTCCAGTTGTGCCAGTTGCATCAGTCGCTGGGACGCCACCCACGACCACGGTGCCCGCTTCAGTGGCCGCGCTAGTCGCGCCGTTGCCGGCAAGTGGAACGGTGGGCAGTGGAGTCAGCAGCGCGCCAGTTTCGTCAGGGCAGATGGTGACGCCTGGTGGAACTTCGACATCCCTGCCAGTGATCACTGCGGGTGGCACGCAGGCGACGACCACCACGGTGTTCAGCCAAGCCGCGTTGGGAGGAATTCCCAGTGTCAGAACGGCCCCAATGGCAGCCCCGCCAGCGGCGCCGCCACCAAATCTGCCTCCAATGCCAGGGCCAACGTCGTTGGTAGGGCAAGGAGAGTGGTTGTGGACGCAGTTTGGTGGTTGGACGTGGACACCCAGGGCGATCGCGCCAGTGACTCCCGTTGGAGGGCAGGGTTTGCCAAGTCAGACAGTGCTGACCAGTCAAGACATGGGAGCGCTGCCACACTTCCGTGGGGAGGTGGGCAGTGACTGGAATGGATTCCAGAGGGCGTTCGAAGACCGAATGGTGGCCACGCAGGTGCCCAGGTCACTGTGGCTGGTGACGCTGCAGTCCTTTCTGAAGGACCACCCCTGCGAGCTGGCGCACCAGACGCGGGAAGCGCTTGGCAGCTCTGCCAACTACGATGCAGTGGTGGCAACGTTGGCGTCGGTCTACGCCGACAATAGGCCAGCGCACACCTGCCAAAAGGAGTTCTTCAATAGAGGTTGGAGATATGGCAGTGAGTCGATCGAAGCGTTCGTGGCGGCCTTGCGAGGGCTAGTCTACAAAGCTTGGCCGAGCCAGCCTACGCTCTAGGACGACATGGTGCGAGACCAGTTGTTAAGACGTCTCCCAGATGATCTGACTGCATCTGCCTACGCTGTCAGCGAGTACAAGAGTTTGGAGGGTCTCTGTCAGTACATTCGCAATGTGCTGGACGCGAGGAAAGAGACCACGGAGAAGCCTGCCAAGGGAGGGCAGAGTGGCCAGTCTGGTCAGAAGAAGATGTCGGTTGAAGGAGGCGCCCAGGGTGGTCGAGGAGGCGGACAGCAGCCCAATGACGCCCAGTTTGGTGGCAACAGGGGGCAGCAGCGGCCCACTGACGCCCGAGGCTACCCTTTGACTGAATGCTTCAGCTGCCACAAGTTTGGCCACGTAGCGAGGAACGTCCCACCAAGCCTCCGCCTGTTGAGGTGAAGCAGGAGGGAGTTGGTCAGCTGCAGGGCAGTCTGCAGATCTGCAGAGGGTGGAACAGCCGCCACTGCCTCCCCAGGAGCTGACCTGGGAGGAGGTGTCTGCAGAGATGGACAGGTATGAAGCTGAGAGGCAGGGAAGGGTGAATACGTTGCAGAGGCAGCGCACCCTGCTGGGAGGAAGGTGCCCCAGTGAATCTCCCTCTGAGGACGACTGTGAGTCGGTTGGTGACCAGGAGGGAGACCCTGGCTTTGGACAAGCCAGGGCGGACCCCCCAACGGGTGGCAATGGGTGTCAGGTGGTCCCAACGGCTGAGTTTCGGTGTCAAGTGACAGCCCCTGGCTTGGGACAAGCCAGGGCGGACCCCCAAAGCGAGGCGGCAGAGCAAACCGGCCTGGAGGGTGAAAGCGGAAGAGCGGCTAGTCTGCTCGCTGAGGAACCCCAGGTGCGCGGTCACTGCTATCAGCTGCAGATGGTCCCTGGCGCGCCTTCCAAGGTGCAGAAGGCCAGGAGGGTCGGTGGTGTGCGCCGACTGAGCAAGAAGAAGACGCTGTTGGAAGTGGAGGGCCAGTCGACCAAGCTGGGCCACAGCGGCAACTGCCAGAGCCACTCCAAGGCCAAGCAGGGGCTGAAGAAGGCCAGCCAAGGATTACACTGGGAGCCTGGTCACCGCCGATTTCTGTCATCACGACGACTGGACGAGGAAGTCGTGGGCAATGGGGAAGCCGGGTTCGACCCCACCCCAGGGAGAGCGGGGAGCCCCCATCCCAGAGCCATCGGGCTGGCCCACGTGAAGATCAAGCATTCGCTGCAGAGCAAGGAGCTTCTGCTGCGCCAAGGATCGCTTCGACCCCCCTAAATCAATCGAGGGCGATCGATGCAGCCAGGACGGAGGATGTAGGATAATTGGTCTTCCTACATTGTTTCCTTTTGTTAGGTTTTGCTTCCGTCCGCTGTTCTCCCCTTTCCTGTTAGTTTTCGCCCTCTTTCGCCTCTTCTAGAGTGGTTTTGTGCTAGGTCGGAGTGCTCTTCCGTCGCTTGCTTCTTCGTCGTCTAGTGTTTTGCGCTGGTTCTGTTCCCGTTAGGTAGCTTGTAACTTGAGCTATCTGCCGGTGCTCTCCTTTCCGCGTTTTGTTGTCGTAAGCGCGAGTTATGCGCCTTTGAGTGTGTAATCTTTGACACACATCGCCGCGATTATTCGTTCGCGCGGGAAGTAGTTGCTCGTTGTTTCGCCGCGCCTAGCCGCTCTAGCGTAAAAGGAGATAGGCGCGCTGTCTTCGTCAGAGTTGGCTTCCTCTTGTGGCGACAAGTGCTAAGGAAGGACTCTCGCGCTGTGTTGCTTTGCTTTGGCTTTGTGGGTGTGTAAGAGTCGTCGTGCGCCGGAAAACGACTGAGAGACGCACCGCACAGAAGCACTGCATACATAGTTGCACGGTTTTGGGTGGTTGTTGCGTCGTCGGTCGGCCGCGAGAGCAGCCTCGGGCGGCGTCGGACGAGTGGGAGAGAGGCCCCTGGGTCGGTTGTCGGCCAGGAAGTGGCTCTAGAGGGAGAGTGAGCTGGTTCTCAGCCAAAGGAGGCGGAAGGAACAGTCGCCGGAGGGCTGGGAGGAGAGCGCAGCGGTGGGCTGCCTGCCGTCGGACCAGCAGGTGGAGGAAGGCCCATCGTGCTGCACTTGAAAGAGGGATGTTCTCGCTCTAAAAGCCAAATCGCGGGCGAAATCAATATTGCTATGCAATACCCTCTTGCGAAGCGGGGGCTCATGAAGCGGAGCATGCGGGCGATGAACTCTCGCACTCTCTGCAGAAAGAACACAACTCTTTGCAATGTCAGTCAGAATACAAACTCAACTTTTTAATACCGGAGCTTGTTAAGCCCTTGTTGCATCCGGTGGCATAAAGCAATAAATACTGCAACTAGGTAATTGTAGAACTTATAGTTACAGTATCTATCACTGGATAATCGCAGGCACTTGCAGAATAAGCACAATAAAACCATTCTACTGTTCTATTCTTAAACTATTCTCATAACTTTACACGATAAAATAACTTTTCTCATTGGGCAATAATGGGATAAAGGAACCTGTCGTATTCCCATGTAGACTTCGACTCGTGAGGGGGAGGGTCCATATGACAGCAAATAGCAGAATGAAAAGCAGAATGAAAAGCAGTCCGCCTCCAACGACCGCGTGCTTCCAAAACCTTTTGACAAAGCGACGCGCTTTTGTCAAGCGTGGTTCTCCTTTCGTCATTGTTGCGTTGCTGGGGTCCAGGTCCATTATCGTCGCATACGAGCGCATGGTTTCGTAGGGATGTAGACTTCCAGTCCCGAGTGTTGGACGCTGCGGCGCTAGCATAGATGGCGGCAGCAGGCGAGGGTCCCGCCCCTCACTTCTGCGCCTCGCGAACTCCTCTGTCGACACCTCGTAGACTGTGTGAGGGCAGCCGTCTTTGGTGATCCATAGATGCAGTCCTTCCACGAGCCGCCTTCGCACCACCATCTCTATCGTTTCCTGGGCATCTTCGTCTAAGGAAGCCAGAAATTCGGCGTCTGCTGTCACCACTGGCGGGCATACGTGTCAACTGCCACCGACCATTGCAGGGCGGCCGTGCTGATGGATGGTGGGGGGGGGGGGGGGGGTTGAAAGGAGTGCGAAAATTTAGACAAAATAAGAAAAAAACTATTAAAAATACAAGAAATTTCTGAAATATCCGGGTTTTTTCTCCGATTTTTGGATCCCAGGGGGGGGGGGAGTATCGGTGAAAAGTTCACTAGAGGGGGGGGGGGGGTCCCCCCCCTCCCCCCCCCCCCCCCCTGGAGCGGCAGACTACCGCCCACGTATGCCAGCGAGCCGTTCGTCCAATTCTCCCTTCTGTGCAGGTGGAGGGTCAAGCCTTCACGTCGGAAGACGTCCTCGCTTGTTTGGAGTTCCTCTTCTTGATCGTTAAAGTACAAGGGGTTGTTTCTCGAGTGGGTGCCGCTAATTCTGGAGAGGCGCCTGACCCAGGCTCCAACTGCAGGGAACGGCGTTGTCATGTCGCCTATTGTAGATACCTAGGAATTCAGGAGTGCCTCTGTGCAAGTATTTGACGTGCGAACGGCTGGCTGACTCATCGCCGCTCCTTCCCGAGCTGCCGCAGAAAAAATACAACGCTAAAAAACCGACCGACTCACGCGGTAAACTTCTTGGAAGCGACGCTCGCGGAAACGTAATGATTCAAGTGTAAACAAGTCACCCCTGTATAGGCTGGCGCAACCTTCAAAGATGAACGTCAGCAAGCACACAGTTTCTCTTCAGTGCAGTTCTTCTCTTGCTGACGGGCCGTATTGGTTCGGGCAGTGGGACTGTGTTCCAAATGTAAGCTGAAATAATGGCTGGGCTTTTGACAAGAGCACACAACCTTTATACGGTCAGTGGTTGGAGTGCGAATCGTATGCAGAAGTGGTTTCCTTGAACACAGCCAACTTCCACGCTTCCAGTTGTGGATTTTTGCGCTAATTACAGAGTGATATTGAGGCATGTCAGCTGCAGACTTCTTCGTGTAAATGCCTTTATCTCTGTTTTCGTCTTCTGCGTGACAATCTTCTGCGTGATATCACTGATCACTTAGATCAGCTGTACAGACAACCGTATCGTGGTAATAGCTGCACTTGGTTTATAGCAGACTTTCTCAAGCTAATTTCTCCAGATGCGGCTAATGATGTGTATTAAGATCACTATACTGTTCACTAAGATGTGACAGACACAATGTATAGGTTGAACTTTTTACACACACAGCTTGTTACTCTAAGCTTGTTCGCCGCGCCTCAGCGCGGCGAGGTGTATATATACGGATGACAATGTCTGTGTCCGTCCGTCCGTCCGTCCGTCCGTCCGTCCGTCCGTCCGTCCGTCCGTCCGTCCGTCCGTCCGTCCGTCCGTCCGTCCGTCCGTCCGTCCGTCCGTCCGTCCGTCCGTCCGTCCGTCCGTCCGTCCGTTCGTGCCACTCAAGTAAGATATGTGGCATATGTGGTCAAGTAGAGTCAAGGTCGCTGAGTACGGATCCGATGTCCGTTTCTGTTGCTAATTTCGCATTTTCGAGATATTTACAATTAAAATATGTAAATGTCAAAAATCGACTTTTTCGCCCAAGGAGGTAGCGGAGAAGTTTCTTCAGAAATGAAAAGAGCATAGACCGCGGATGATTTGTAACACAAATGAAATTTTTTGCAAACGTGGAATTTGATAGAAATACGCGATTATTTGTCGAAATTTTGTAAAATGACAAAAAGTGAACGTAATTTATTGACGAATTTGAGAGCAGAAATGGAAAGGTCGTGTGCCAGTAAGAATTTGTGACATAGTTCTACAGTTTTCAAAAATGGTAATTTCGAGATTTTTAGGATTGAAATACGAATATGTCGAAAATCGACTTCTCGTCTGTCAGACGACGTCAGATGAGCTAGAGGTGAAATTTCTTCAGAAATGGCAAGGACATAGCCCGCGGACAATTTGTAACACAAAATACAATTTTTGTAAATGTGGAATTTGGTAAAAATGCGCGATTATATCAGTCAAAATTTTATAAATCGACAAAAACCGAACGGCTATATTTTGACAAAAGTGAATGCCGAAATGTAAAGACCGTACGCCAACAAGAATTTGACACAGTTCTACAGTCTTCAAGAGTTGTAATTTTGAAATATTCACAATTAAAATACGTGAATGTCGAAAATCAACTTATTCGTCCGATGAGCTGCAGTAGCGACAAAAGTTCTTCAGAAATAAATGGCCGGCGCATAGACCATAGATTTGATGATTGAGAATGCAGAAACAGAAAGATCGTATGCCAAACAGAATTCCTGGTAGAGAACGATTGCACAAAGCAGGGCAAGTTTTATTCCCGATGCGGCTTATTCACACAGGTATAAAACTTCAGACGAATGGCGTCGTATCATGCCGCTAGCATATAGTGAACGCATCGATATCACTGAGCTTTAGATCAGCTGTACAGACAACCTTATCGTGGGAAAAGCTGCACTTGATTTGTGGTACACGTCCTCGAAATACCTTCTCTAGATACGGCTAATGATGTGTATTAAGTTCACTGTACTGTTCACCAAGATTTGACTGACACTATGTATAGGTTGAACTTTTTAGACACACAGCTTGTTTTCCAACCGTCTCCAGGCAACGAGTAATGAGCTGAGATTGAGAATAGGGTTGATCTACATGTGCAAGTCGTTTTCATCCCGGCTGGAACTTTGCCATTGGTACAGCAGCATACCGTAAATACGCCAATAAGCCGCCCTCTCTTCGTCCTTCAAGAGCATCCAAGTTGGGGAAGGGGAGGGGGCTTATACAGAGTACATATTTACGGTACGTGTGCAACCATACCTGCCTGCAACCATACCTAACCCAAATAAAACGATGCTCATTACTTCTTGCAGTTGAAAACAAGACTGAG